>UZAF01016706.1:0-53041 GCA_900617895.1 Haemonchus placei
CCTCTTGTCCTTACCTTTGTCGACTATGAAAAAGCTTTTGACAGCGTCGAAACGAATGCGGTCCTGTCAGCACTGGTCGATCAAGGAGTGGACCCTCCCTACATAAGAACACTAGCTGACTGCAGCAGTCGTTGTAGCGCGACGGTGAAGCTGTTCCAACGACCTCTCCCCATTCCCATAGGGAAGGGTGTGAGACAAGGCGACACTATTTCGCCGAAGCTATTCACAGCCGCGCTGCAGTGGGTTATGAAGTCGCTCGACTGGGATGAAAAGGGCATTCGTGTGGACGGACGGTTCCTCTCAAATCTACGCTTTGCGGACGACATCGTTCTCTTTTCAAGCAGCATTGCGGAAGCTGAGGCTATGCTCGCTGAGCTTAATAAAGCAGGAAAGAAGGTAGGGCTGCGGATCAACCAAACAAAGACACAGTTCATGAAGAATGCTTGGGCCGACGAAGGTCAAATTAAGATCGATGGTACACCCATCAAGGAGACCTCGTCATACGTTTATCTCGGGCGTTCCATGAATATGGACAACGACATGAGAGAAGAACTGGTAAGACGGCAGAAAGCAGCGTGGGCAGCGCTCGGACCTCTGAAAGAGGTCACCAACCATCTGGCTGACCCGGTACGTCGTGCTAATCTGTTCGATTCCACAGTTCTTCCTGCGCTCTGTTACGGGTCGGAGACTTGGGTGACCAGTGCATCCACGTCAAAGGCTTTGAATACAAGTCACAGAGCGCTCGAGCGATGTCTTTTGAGGTTCAACCGACTCACGCAATACCGAGCCGGACTCCACAGCTCCGATATGCGCAGAATGTCTCGACTCCGCGATCCGGTGGAATACATGAAGAACGCAAAATTTCGGTGGGCTGGTCATATAATGAGAAGAGATGATGACAGATGGACAAGAAGAACAGTCGAGTGGGCTCCCATAGGATCTACACGATCTAAGGGTAGGCCTGCTGCGAGATGGGGGGGATGTGCTTGTCGGTCACGTGAAACAGCTGCGACAGCAGCTGAATGACTCCTCACATCGCCATCTTCGTCGAATCCTAAATCTACCGTGGATGGCGATCGCGAAAGACAGAAGCGAATGGTTTGTTGCTGGTGCTCGCACATGAGTGAAGACGAGCTGTATAAGTATAAGTATAAGTAAAAGCCCAGCAGAGATGGGCTCGTGCGAAGCGGCGAGCCATCACATCTAGGTATCGTGGATCACAACCAGGACCAGGACAGACACTCGTTTGGGATAAGTAGGCATTCCATTTCTGCGGTGTGGACTATTAAAAACACTCCCTCAAGGACTGACGTATAACATGAACATCTGCTGACTCCTCTTGTCTTTGTATGGGTTAAATAGATTCTTTCAAACGTCATTAATATTCTGAGTATGATAAGTCAATTGCGTGGGGAGGGAGCTAGATTTTCAAATTTAGACCTTGCTACTTTCAATATTCCACCCTAAGTAGATCAGGTCCCTCTCACTAAGAAAGACTTGAAACCAGGAAGGGAAAGATTGAAATAGACAAACTTAATAATTGGATTAAACTGCACATCAGAATAAGTCCCGATTCCTCTCTGCTCATCCTCTCAAAGACGGAAGGGATACGTACGATTGTGATTACCATTATAACTTCTACAGAGACGCAGGATAATCGCTCGATCTAGGAGAACAAGGAGCAAGATTCACAAGTACATCACTCGGTAAGCTCAGTTATTGCGTCGTTCGGAAAGCATCCACCAAGAGCTCTGTAGTAATCCAGATTTTCTCTGGAGTGCTCTGAACATTCCTATGTAATTGCTGTACATATAAGTACACTAGTCTTTTGTATACGCACAATATGAACAGGTCCTCCTTTTTGCATATTAGACCTTGTGGTGACCAAAATGTCGCCACGTTTCCGACATATCCTTCTACACGACTTAAGTTTAGGTCACCCCGCTGCTGGAGCCTCTGGAATTTGTGTCAAACAGTCCTGCGCACGCCCGTTCCAACGCTCCACTGTCCGGAACAAGGATGTCCAAGATGAACCTCGATCTGGGTCAACCGACTGTGACCTGATGAAATCTTCGGATATGCTATGCGCACTAAGCAAGAACAAAAAAAATGGTAGCTTTTGTGCGTCTTCGCGCATCTCCTTCTGAACACCCTAGTAGTAATTAAACCTCACAAGGTTTGTAAGTTAACGAAACATCGGCACTGGAGCCCGTACTTGTAATGTCTGTAACATCGAGTAATCAAAATATTATCTATTTTGAAGTTTCGCAAGACTACTTTCAACGAAAACAACTTCCACCAGTATCGCTTATTCTCCTGGTATAAAAGTTGAGGTGAAGTAGGTTCGACGTATACTCGTCTTATTATCTCACCATCTGTTATGGCTAAATCATACTACTCTCCCATAAGCTTGCGTACTGGTACTGGTGCTGTAATGGTTTACTCCAGATAAAGTAAGTTATACAGCTGCAACCTCCTGGGCTTTTCAGGTCAGTCCAGTAAGGATATCGAACTTTCCACAAAAGAATCTCTCGTATTGGCTGCAATGTGTGCATTCGCTGCATTCAATCTTCACAATGCGGATATAAAAGTAGGGTACAATGTCCTCTGAGAGTAAGCAGGATCGTTGAAATGATTGGTGTTGATCATGCTGTTGAAATAGGCCTTAAACTTTCAAACTTTTGACTTGCGAGCACTTTAGACAGGTATTCAGATATGCATCTATGTATGCAGCTTAAATCGACGGCTACGTGCTCCCAACGATGGTTTGCTTCCCCAGGAGCTCAAACCTGAGCTACCGAATTCCATGGCTAGATTAAATGAACAATCTTCATGCCCCACTCGTTCTGTGACATTCCGAGAGAAATTAGCACTATGGGCTGTTTCTTTCAACAACTCCGCACTCTTTCTCACCTTTTTTCATACCCTGCTTGCACACCGACTCACTGGCCACAAAACTGATGCTCGTTTCCAGTGGGCTCAACCCATTACAAAGGTCGGGCTTTGCGGCATCAAGCCTGGCGATTTTACGGTACAAGTCGATTACTGAATAGTTGATTCACAGGGCTTGAGTCTGCTGCACTAGTTAGTTGCCTTACTGCATGTCCTGCCGTTTCATTAGAACGTCTGGTAGCAAAGCACTCGACATCAGGCAGGATTCGAGTCCGAGTACGTGCTTTTTTGAGATTTCGGTAGTATGGTGCATAGGACCAATGTGATCGGAAAGATAGTGATTGGAAACCGACCGATACGGGACCTATTCCACACTCCACTACTCTTACATGGAGTGAAAAAATAAGGCTGTTTACGCTGAGCGATACCGTTTTGGGTTACGCCTTGCATTCGACTTCCATTCGGAATCGTAGTGGCGTTTTTGTATACATAAGTGACCTTTACAATGACTTGTGGTAGTCATGACAGTTCTTTTATCCTCACAGACGAGTCTAGTACCGATTGCTCTATCTCTAGGAATGGCAGACCTAGTTGTCCTGCATGAATGTCGATATGAGGTTCGTTTTCCGGACCGTGCGTGTGATACTGCGCCACTTGCCACTACACCACCTCCACATTGTTCTTTTAATAAGGATCAAAATCTGAATTGTGGCTATAACCGACTGGTTATTTTTCATATTCACTTATCAGAGTCAAAAACAGATTACACGATGCCCCGGCTTTGCTAGGTCAGAGTACTGTAATTTTGATGTTCAGACGGTGGTTCACGTCTTCACCCTCGTGCCTGCCATCATATTCACCTTCAGAATTCTTTCTATCAACAACGATCACAGTACCATCAGTGTGGTGAGGACGGAATTCTCTTCATCCGAGAATAAGTTTGATGAGGAATTTTTAACTTTGCAGACAGCCGTGGCCATGTTTTGGATGTACTACGGTATGGGACTGATTTGTGACGTACTTTTTGATGCCGACGAAAGGTTTTTCATTGCTCTAATGAGCTCTACCGGCTGGAAGCGAAATAGTTTCATTTTCAGTTACGCAATTATCCAATTTGTATTGGCTATAGCATTGGGTGTGACAGCATATCGTGGCAGTCCAATACCGCGCGATACAGAAAGCGAATACTTCCGGACTATTCGAACTGGTTCCGAAACTGTATTACAACAGACCCAGTCACCTAAGGTAGGGCCACATACTTCGACTCTGATAGGAATCAACGTGCTTGGGCGCTTTCAGAGTTCAACGACGTGCCGGCCTACCGACGGCGTTGCCACCCAGTTATTGACAATGCAGGACACATATTGTTCGATACGGCATCTTTCATAGTCCACGATTTTGTCGCGGACCCATCTCGCGAGCGACCGGCGACCGGTTGCTCGTAAAATCGTGGACTATGAAAGATGCCTCTAGCTGCTTTCATAGTCCACGACCAGTCGCGCGACTAGTCGTGGACTATGAAAGCAGCCTACCGCTACTGCTCCCGCGACCCCAAACGCAATCTGTCCTGCGTTGTCAACACGTGGTAAGCAACGTCGCGGTCGGTCGGCACGTCGTTGAAGACCGATAGCACCCCTTCAAACCGTCATAATGCCAACAAAAGGCAATGATCAAATTAAGATTCTCCAAATAAATTTATACACTTGGCGCGCCATAAATATGCTGGACCCCAAGGATCGTGTGAATTTCGGAGATTGGCCTGAAGGCATTTAAGACTGGGAATTCATTAGTGTGCAGGTCTAGCTAGGTCCTGGAGCACTAGAAGTGATGCGATGGAAATCCCGAGTTCTATTCTCTGCGCTTCCCTTTACCCTTAGTTGCCTACACAACTGTCAAGGAGCCGTATCAAACCATCGTTTTTACAAGATGCTGAAATGGAACGGTGGGTCACTCGGGTTGAGGGCCATACTCATTGAGAGCTTATGAGTGAAGAAGTCCGTACTCGGGCAGGAGATCGGCTTATGGGAAGACTCGATGGTCATGTCCAAAACCCAGGACATGCTTAATGCCGCGGAGAATTCCTCTCGTAGCCGACAATATGCTGGAATCACTTTCTTCCCTCTTGCTCTGGCTTATTACGGGAAACCCCAAGCGTCCCTCCTTTGGGCGGTATGTCGTCATGGGAAAACTCGTTCGGGCAGTTGCCTCATTGCACAGCATTTATATGTCTAAATGTTGTACGAGACGCAGTAGGAATGATAGGGATCTTTTATAGAAAATGGTTGTAAAGGATGAATGTTGAAGGGGGGGGAGGGGGGGGGGGGGGGGGGGGGGGGGGGGGGTTAGAAGGCAAAAGTAGTGATCAGATGGTATCAGCAGAAATCATCGGTCATCCCACATGACCACAGGAAACCAAAGCGGTCAAACAGTCGACCAACCCGGGATGCAGAGAAACGGAGCCTCAAGTTATAAAATAGCGGATTATTGATCGAGATTATCGATTTCTGCCGGTATCAAGAGAAGCACTCACTCAGAAGCACTCCGAATTATTTGTTTTCGATTGTACGTGCTGTATCGGTTGGCAAAAGAAACTTTAACTCAAGCTCTTGCAATCCAATTGAGTTACTACTGTTCAGGGCGTGACTAGACGTGGATCTCCCACCCTATCGACGAAGTTGCAGCCTACGCAATGCAGTATCAGTGCTCTCTCATCTATGACAGCGCAACGTATCACTGAGGATATTGTTGAGGTGGATTTACGCCATTCCAAGTAGTTACCGTTAAGAAAATAAAGCCTGGATTATGGTATTTACGTGGCTGTAGCAGAAATGCTTGTTTACCAATCAAAGAGTTGATGTTTGTACACAATAAATTGTATGATCAACATAACTGCTTTAAATGTATGAAAAAAGGAGAGGCAGGGTGACAAGCAGAAACGGACCTACTCCCGATTGAGCGAACTTCATCTTGTCTGCCTGTCGAAGGTGCCAAAGTTTCCTCTATCTCCTACTGTACCACTGGGTCCACTGGTATTCCAGAGAAGTCTTCCTGTCCACAGTGGTTCCATAGAAGTTGAACTTGAAACTTTCAATTTCAAGCAACTGAGTCGCGATGTCCTAGCCTTACAGAACACTCTACTCACGATGTTATCAGACACGGAGACTGCAATGGAGATATTCCCGATACACTCTCCAAGACATGGTGCAGCTGGGGTACGATTGCTGGAGCAACGGAAAAGCAAGGCCAGTGAAATTACTCAAGGCTGTCAAAAGTTTGATAAAAGACACCATTTTTAGTTCTTCAATGAAGTGGCTGATGGTTCAGTGATTCTCGACTATGATGGATTGCTTACCAGACCACAAAGAACTGTAAGTCATTCTTCGGAAGCAAATTCAAATTCCGATATCAGCATCAGCAGAGATCAGTGAATTCGTACCACCTCAACCGTCCCGATAATTATCGATTTTCTTGAGCGGCCGACAATAACGACTGCATTCGTCCCTGTCGTGAGCCAGAATAGTCCAGCAGTGGATTGTCCTCGCTCGAAGGACACGAAACATTACATTTCTTAGTTCAAAGGTTTCGTGACGAAATCTACCCAGTGAAGTCGTGGAAACGAATTATCGTGAAATAAGGCAATTATGGAGTGTTAATTATTTCGACTAAGCATTTGTTTGACGCAGAATGAAATTTCGTTTATAGTTATTTCTGTGGGACGGAGGTGGTGTAGTGGCAAGTGGCGCACTATCTCACACGCACAGTCAGGGGTTTGAATCTCGGATCGATGCCCGCCCAAAACAACTAGGCCTTCCATCCCTCCGGGGTCGGTGAATTGGTACCAGACTCGTCTGGGAGGATAAAAGCACTGACTTGTACATCGGCTGGCCACCGCAAGTCATTGTATGGGCCAAATACGCACTCATCACGTCACTACGATTCTGAATGGGAGGCGAGCGCAGGGGCGCATCCCTCAGACGGGATTGATTAGCCAAAAACTTTATCGTTTATCCTTTATTAGCTATTTCCTGACGGAGTTCACGAATTTCCGACCAATCGATCCATCGATTTTCGAATCCTGAACGGTGAACTATGTACCGGGGTAAGAACAGGAAATGTAAGAAATTGGTCGCAATTTTTGGATCAAAGAAAAGACGCCAGAGCGTACCTTCGTTGAACGGCAAAGCGAAATTTAATCGACATCATCGCACAGAACCAAGTTCTTCTTACATATATTCGATAGAAATTGTTCAAATCCAAGCCTGACATCTCTACTGACGTCAGAAAGCTCAGTTATTCCACGCATCTTCTAATCGACTGCCTCAGCGATTGTACAGCTGGGACGCGAGCAGTTGCGTCGCGTCCTACTGTAAAGAGCTGTGTGTATCTTATAAAATAGTTTCTGCCAGAGTTGTATAGAGCTTTAGATGTAAATCTAGCCGCATCTAGGCCAGTCTGTTGCTATCAGTCATTGTAATATTTCAGCTTCGATTCGATCACACTAAAGACACGCAGTTCCTCGAAATTACCAACGTTACCGGGCAAAATCTTAATTGGACAGTGAAGGTATGCGATCAGAAGATTGAACTCGTCAAGACGATCTTTATGCATTTGAGCTTGGCTTGGAGACCTGATTTTTCCAGACCAATGCAGTCTATGAGATACGTGCTCTGCCTGCACAAGGAATCCTGGGCCGAAATGAAATGACTACAATAGCAGTGATCCTAAACAGTGATCATGTGATCCTACCTGGTACTGACCACTTCAATGACAAGGTATCGGTTCATAGTTCCTAGTCTAACTGTTGGAATTTTCCGATCAATAATCGATTTCTTTTAGCTCGCTATCGATTACCAAACATCTGGGAGTTTTCGTGAACAACACAAAAGGCAACGA
This sequence comes from Haemonchus placei, assembly GCA_900617895.1. NCBI lineage: Eukaryota > Metazoa > Nematoda > Chromadorea > Rhabditida > Trichostrongylidae > Haemonchus > Haemonchus placei. The sequence goes on from UZAF01016706.1 coordinate 7,786, forward strand.
ATGGAATCTCCGGCAAAGAAGCGATATCAATTTGATATTCTATACAATTTCTAGATTTTTTTAGTCTTCTAGACGTTGATTTGAGTATTAGAAGTGGGTATGGAGGTAACCTCAATTTTTTAGTATTTTCACTGAACCCGAACAATTTCTACTCAGTACTTGGCTAGCTAATCCACGAAATATAGTGGCAAAACCAGCCTGTTCCCTAATCATTCAATGTTCAACTCCACTATACGACCCTCTTTATTTTGACAGACACTGGATTTGATATGACCACAATAATTATTGTCATAGCACATTTCAACGATAAAATTTGATCGTGATTCTCGTATGGGCCGCCAATTACCAGCTGGGTAAACCTCTGACCATTGCTCAGCATTCCCTAGCATGCATCGCCAATCGGCAGCTTTCCTGTTGATTTTCATCAAATTTCATGGTACGTACTTACAATCCTTCGGTATTTACAAATAAAATTACTCAACATTTTGTACAGATTCGGTGACAGGACTGAATAAAAGATGCCTACCTACCCTGAGCTCCTCACCTCTTCCCAAATTTAACGAGTCCCGAATCTGCACTCACCCAGCCCAACCAAGCTTTCTATCGCAAGAGTTCGACTAATTTGTTCCAGACTCGTTTAGGAGGATAAAAGCAACTCATTGTATAGGTATTCAGACGCCTCTACGTTCCTAAATCGATGTTGAATGCAGGGGCCCATCCTAAAAGCGGATTGAAAACCTCAGGGGATTATATACTTCATCCTTTCAAGATGGTAGATGAGGCTGTTCCGAAGAAAAATATCCCAAGTATCGGAGAAATGAAACATCTCTAAAAGATCTTGGAAGTTCTGCTCTTCTAGATTGCGGTTGAGTGCCTGAATGAAAGGCGTATATTTTAAGTATATTCCTACTAATCATTCTTACTGCACGTTCATGGTGAAATTTTTTTCAGTGTCATGCTTCGATTTACGATTTCTCCTAGAGAAGACCAAGCAACCGGTAGCCATTGAAATACCTACAAGTGTTCCCAATTATACAGAGAGTTACTGGTCAGAATGGAAAGAGGTGAGCTTCATAACTGTATCATTTTCTAGAAAGTCTTCTTTGTCTATACCGTCAATAGAACGTTGTTCGAGTTGTTCCGACATTTAAGTTTTCGTGCTGCAATTGACCTCAACTACCTACTGCAGAACCGCTGCCTATGAGCGAGGCACCTCCATAATCTTACATGTAGCCCCTCCTTTCTGGTAGAATATAAAAATCGTAAACTACCATATTAGTTACCCTCTTTCACCATGCATTCAGCGTGACAGTTCTTCTCAAGCATTCCAATCTTCTGCAGATTCGATTCGAAGGGAGCCCTGGAACGAAAGGCCGTTCGATTTCATATACTGTGTGATCAACAAGAAAGTGTCGTGTTCCCAGTCAGAGCATGAGCTAGGAGGGAAACTTCGTTAAGTCAATGCAAGCTAGCGAACCCCACTGCTGGAACTCTTCGGGTTCCTTCTACACCTGTCCCGAATGAAGTGGTACCATTAGCGTAATGCGGACCATGACCATGCCGTCAAAGCACTTTTTGTGAGCACGGGTTACTTGTCAATAGTCATTCGTAGTAAATCAAAGTGGACCATGTAAAACATTTAGGGCCTTCTCCGATAGTCTCATCAACCCACAGACCAAGTCCCAGACTACTTAAACCTCACCGGTCCAAGAAAATTCCTGCAATAATTCTCTGGATACAGTACTGCTAGTGATGCCAAATGACAGCTATTTCAATGTCTAGCTCTCCAATGGTTACGAGAATTATGTCAACAGCATCGCTCCATGTTTACTCAAACGGTTCTCACAACACTGGCTACTTCAGGAATATTGAAAATACGGCTGGAGTATCGCTTCTATTCCAGGTCCTTTCATGCAATGCTGAATGCGGTTCCTGTGGATCACAAGTCTTCCGTCGTACCTGTATCGGTGCTTTACCCTGCAGGTAAGCACTTTTTGCAGTCTAAGAAGTGAAGGATTCCAATTATCAGCAGCCATCAGTTATTTAAGGTCAACCTGCGCGGTCTCAATGAAGGGATAGAGAAGGAGATGTGAGGAAGGATGTTTGGGAAATGGTCAGTAGGAATCACTCTGAATGTAACATAGACAATAAGTCCCTATAAGTAAGACTGATTGCGAGACCTCTGTAAAAGGAGGAATGCACGGATGGTCTAATAGGGGATTTATAGAAGGGTGTAAATTGTGTTCTATAAACTACCTGAAGTGTATCATATGAAGCTGTTCTTTCCCTATTATGCTGCTCCATACGCCCAACTCTCCTTCAAAAATTTTGTGGCTTTTGATTGGTTACTAGACCTACGTTACAATCAGCAGTAACCGCAAGTTGGTGCTAATCCCGACGGTTGTGATGTCGGCCTATCTTGGAGAAATCTAAAAGAACCCATATTTATAGGACTCAACGCGGTAGTAGACCTACGGATTTCACTCATAAACTTACCTTTTACTGTGCACCCTTTATCTAATTATTCGCTATACAATGAAGATACCGTATCTTGAACTCCATTTTGCGCAGTTGCTACGAGTCAGAAGAACGTCATGTCTTCAACACATCCTATCGAACGGGCCGCCAGGCGACCGCGCGCCTTACTGACACCCATTACGACTGTTATATAATACGATCAGTGGAAAATGACATCCATTGCCATAATAAGAACTACTTCATTTCAGGGGCAACTCCAGAAAAGAAGAACGATGCAACATTCAAGTATGTGACTACCCGAAACCAGCATGCTGTCCGCCTTACAAACTGATGCTGATTGAAGGGGAGTTCGCTTGTGGACCTCAGAAGGAGGTACTGCGCACTTCATAGTATCCTGTTTATGTGTTAAGCATTACACGAAAGGAGACTTTCTGAGTTTACCCTTAGCGGTAGGGTATTTTTGTGCTCGGTTATCGTTTCAGAATGTCGTCTCTGCATTTGTTGCCCAACTCCAAACGAAACCACAGCAGCGAATGAAATCTCCCTCAGAGCTACCTTCCGAAGTGAGCTACAACTTTTCTCTCTTTGATGACTGGAAATTGCTAAGAAGTATTTGGATCTAACGAGTAGATTTCCTAAAGGAAAGCATTTTCCGTAGTCTGAACTTTCAATTTTCGTAAATGTTCCAAAATCGGTATTTAGCCAAAGTATCTAGCTTCGATCCTTTTCCAACTCAAAAAGACCGTGAAATTCAATCTCGCTATATGGTTGTAGCTGAAAGAAGATTTAGGGATATACGAAACTCGAACGACTAGCGACACTACAACACCAATGAGGGCGAGTAGCCCGGGTACCCTGCCCAGAACAACATGAACTCGAACCTGTTGGCAGACATCATTTCGTTCGAGGTGCCGACCGCGCCTTCCTAAATATTCACTGAGTTTTCCGAGGACTAATTGAGACTTCATACCTGAATTCCCGCGTTCCCAGGCACGCACGCGGCATTGATTTGCCAGCGACTATCGTAGACATCCGGAAATTCAAAGCTCGCACGTACCGACCCACAAGAACGCGAACGACGTACCGCACGCGGCACCAGCTCGTGGGCATTATTCCAAATCAGGATAAGGAGAATGATGAAAGCATGCTCCTGATAAGCTTTTGCTAGGAGCACCCAAGTAAGCAAGACGAAGAGCCGAGGGGACTCCCCAATTGACGGAGTGTTGGTGTCGAATTCAGTCACTGTCCACCATGTCACAGATAGAAAGGCAGAAAGGTAGAAAAAGGCTCGTTCCTAAAAGAAACTGTGCAGAACTCGATGCCGAGTGATGGCATTACGCTGCTGCTGTTAACTTTCGGGAAGTTTCCTAACAGTCCGAGACATACTTCACATTAATTTGTTATGTATATCAACTTCTTAGAAAATAATAAATGTCTGTGGCTCACAGTCTTGGTGTAGGAATTACGTTAACCTCTACAACTTTCAGGAAGAATCCATGTTGTTCGCGCACAATTCAACATCCGACTGAAGTCAGCCGGTGGATCTTTGTATAAGCATTCATATTCAATCATTTTCAATCAACCTTTTTGCGATAACCACATGATCATCTTGATTTACATGCATGTCAATAATAAAACATAGTATGAAGTGTTTGGCGTTGATCGATCACGTCAGAGGGATGTGCCACGCATTCGACTTCCACTCAGAGTTGTATTGGCGTATTGAATGCATATGTGGCCTATACAATGACGAAGGGGTCAGCCGATGTACAGCTCAAAGCTTTCATCCTCCCAGACGAATCTGCTACCACTTAGCCGACCTTTGTTGACGTGGCCGAGTACGACATTCCCACTCTAATTTTACTCGGACTTAATTTTTTACTTTTGCCCTGATTGATTACAATGTAAATTTACCATGGAATATTTAAAAAATCATAATAAGCTAATCAGAATCTAACTAGCCTGCATTAAAGATATCCCTCTCAAATAGGACGCACTCCTGGACGCACGTTTGTTTGAAATCATGAATCTGAGAAAGTAAACCCTGCTCGGCTCCGAATGATTTGAATCCGTTCCCTAGAAATGTGCCCTTGTCACTGCGCTACCATTTCCGATCGCGAAACCACCCCTTCTCTGCCCCACCCTTGCTTTCATGTCGAGATTTTCTATACTTACCAGCGTCTTGAAAGGCAACGGTTTGAGTCCAGACGAGAAACCGACGAGCAGCAGCGTCCGTGCACAATACAAACAAGCCAAACTTACCTACTTACCTTACCTTAGTTATCCCCCCTCCCATGTGTCCCACGTGTCCTCGTCATACACATAACATACCCTGTTCTATCCCGACTTTCTGCTATCACAAAGCTATGTTTTCTTTAAAGCAGCTGCAATTCACGTTAGACTACACCATTCTTATGGTTCCCAACTTTCTACAAATCGAACAGAAATCTCAAATAATGATTGTATAACTTCTGGGAGTTTCTTTCTCAGAAAGGAAAAAAACTACTTACCTGAGCTGCTAGGTCACGCAAATTCATGTGCCACTCACCCAAAAGCGAGAGCATTTATGCCGAGGTCAGATTACGGACATGGCGATGAAGTAGCTTCAATTTTAACAACTATAACAAGCGCAACACAAGAAAGACAGATAAATAATTTAAGAATAGATAATACAGATCTAAAACATATAATGACTCAATATCTAAAAGCAAATACACGTAATCTCCAAGCACGAAGAATCGTCTAAATATGGGCTACTTCCTCTTCCTCCTCTATAGCCTCCTCTTCGCTGTCCTTCGCGTAAGGAACGAGTTTCGGATAGTTGTCGGCTAAAAGTCGGGTCAACACATCATTCTGTTCATCATCTTGGTATAACACCGATTCACAAAGGGGCAAAACCTGTAACATTAAGGGAATGAAATGGAAGTTGGAGTTCTGCCCAGAAAATATCATTACCTGAGTGAGTACAAAAGTAGCAGTATAAGCATATACAGTGCTATCACATATTGAAGAAGACAAATGGCGAAGATACTCATTCCAAAGCTCATTTGTGCAACGATCACATGACGAACGCGCGGGTGATCTAAATTAAACAGGTATCGGTAAAAAAAATTGCCAAACCGTAGGAAAATAATCAAACTTTAAAATTACTTGTAAATTTGAATCAAAAAAGCAGATACAGAGGAATTAGGACGATTCTGTCAACTTTCAAGACACTTATTACATGGGAAGGAAACGGACGTCAAAACCTATTGACAAAGAAACTATCGTTTGGTTAATCTGTCCATAACGATATCTAGTAGCTAGAAATAGAGGAAGGTCGTCAAAAAATCATGATGTCATTAATCCACACTGAAAATGTCAAAATCCTAATAGCATTTTGGAAACAAAATTTTAAAACTGACCGTCTAAGAGGCCCCAAATCCCTGGCAAGCGAATGCGCTACACGTGCAAAATGAATAGCGTGCGGTGAAAGCAAAACGGCTGCACGACTGTCTGCTGCCACAGTCCAGTCTATATTCAGACCAACATCTGACAATTCTTCAACCAGTCGAGTGAGAGCAGAATCGGATTCCAGTACGTATGGACGCCACCGTTCTTCCTTGAAGAAAACGAGAAAATTCCAGAACAGGCTTTTAAGAACTAAAATATTGTTGCGAACTTACAGCCATTCGCAGCTTGACGCCATGCATAATGTTGTTGAAATTAGTCTCAATAGCAGCCTCCAAAGCAGGAGCCAGAAGCCGATGCACCTAAGAAAAAGCTGTTCATAGTAGGTGAACACTTATTTTTTGAGCGTTATCTATACTTTCATTCTTAATAACATAGAATAGAGCTAAAAAGAGAGTTGTAGGCGCTTTCCGAACGAGAACATGACGGTGATGCAACATGACCAACCTCAAAAGTCAGCTGCACACCCATAGAAGTGAGCTCGTCCATAGTTTTCATCAGGATTCCCCAAGTGAACGCTAGGACAGTCATTGCTGGAGCAACCTCTGGAAAACAAAGTAACATAAGTTTGTTGATCATAGCGATTGGATATTCTGTGTTCTATAAAGCAAGCACGAAAGACCCTGAAGGAAGATTTCTATCTGAAAGACAGTAAATAACTAGCTCACCTATAACATGACGTCGTACCAATGAAAGTAAGATGCTGAGCTCTCCTGAACACCATTGCAGGACCTGAAATCGACGAAGTAGGAGTTGGTAGCAAATAATTGCACTGTTCTTTCCCTTAAGTCATTTATACCAGTAATTCCAGCATTTTTTTAAAAACTTTAAAAAACTTTAATTCCAGCACAACAGGCAATGGTACGACAATGAAACTCAGTTACCGATACTTTGCTAAACTATTGTTTTCAGCTCGCTTGGAAAATATTTTTGGCTACTTATTCATCGGCAGAAGGTTCGAGTCAGAACCTTAGCATATCAGGTGTTGACGACAAAAATTTGTAAAAGCTTTGGAAAAATTAAAGAAAATATTAGCACGAACTTAGAGGTAGCAGAATTTCACAACACTCAGTGGTTAACTGAGGATTTTTAACTGTACACAACATACCTGACAATAATATTGGGGTTGTGAATGGAACTCGCTAGCCACATCAGTGACTGCTGCAGAAAATAACGTGCAAAGCTGTCGAACATAGGACAAGGGTTCTTCGGATACCGCTATATCTTTGACAGCAGCTCGTTGCAGCGCACTGCGACGGCGAAGGTAGAGGTCCATTGCGTAAGTTCCTAGATAGCGATAGTCTTCATCATGCGCATGAAAAGAAAAGAAATCCGGAGCGTACCTCTTCCTAGCTGCGATAAAAGTGTTCGAGCTTTCTTCATTGCACGAGGACCACCATGTACAGCACCTGGACGTCGGACGTCATCGCTCAGTAGTTGCACAATCTAACAACATCAAAAGATGAGAAACAAAGCCAAGAAAAAGCAAATAAACGATTAATCAGTGGTAAAATACATGAAGTAGACGCGGTGAAAAATCAAAACAAGGGTTTTTGAATCATACCTGATTCTCCCTAATTTTCATCTGAGCGTCTATATTAGGATCCTTTGTAGTGCACTGTTTCCACTCATGGATAAGTTCTACAGCTTGATCAAGGTCCCTGAATGAAGGAATGGAATCAGCCGGTAAACGACGAAATAGGTCAAATTTGTACCTATGTGCAATACAGTCGTCTAACTCTGCTGGTAACTCTTGAAGCCACGCCATCTCCTCTTGATCTGAACCGAGGGAGAAGGATCGATTACAACTTAGACTAATTACAAGTAGACTCCCAAAGAGAGAAAAACTCACTAACTTCTCCCTCTTCGGTCTCTGGGAGCGAGTTTTGTTTAGATGGGGTATCCTCGGCCCGCTTGGCACGCTCCTGAACTTAGCTTTTATGAAAAGCTTACGCCGAAGGAAAAGCCCACAAAGGTCGCAGTGAAGAGCACCTGTACTGATATCCTTTTGCCTCGAATTGTCGACTGCCTAACTAAAATGCCTTCGTGTAAAATATCCCGTTTCGCTCTTTCAAGCTCATCGAGCCACATCTTCTTGACACGAGCACTATCACAACGGTAATACCTGAGACAGATAAAGAATGAGTTTTTCCGGCTTAATGGCATAGAAATATATGACACTGTATACATAAGAATTCCAAAATATCAGAATCTCCTCGATCTCAAAATAACAAAAAGAGAAGTTCGCCTTATCAACTGAGACAATCAAGGGACAACAAATGAACTTCGGCCACGTAACAATTAATCAATCTATGATGACGAGAATCTTCATTTTACGCTAAGGCTGGGGTAGAAGTAATGGGCAGATAAGCATAGCATGAACGGACACAATAAATAAAGTGGCTCAAAGAAGTCAACATACCTCTGCTCAGGGAACACAAGCAGCTTCAGCAACTGATCAGCTTTGGCCGGTCCACTCTCTCTATCTTTGACATTGACAACTGCCAGATTACTCAGCGAAAACGTAGACTCCAGACTGAAACATCTTCATGTGAGCAATATTTATAGTCAACATTATGAAGCAAGATCTTCTTGAAGAGAAATAACAGAAATAAAAAGGTGACAAATTTGTAAAGAAAAAATTTCTGAATAACCAACTCCGGAACTCCAGAACAAAAAAAAANAAAAAAAAATAGCAGCAAAGAAAACATCAACAAGAAAAAGGTCAAATACACAGGGGAAAATGAACAGAAAATTAGAAAAAGAATTACCTATATTTCCCTGAAGGAGTAATGTTTCCTATCAATAATCGATCGGTGAGAAGCACAAGCATCGCCCTATGAATGTCCTCCTTTGTTTCAGGATCCAACAGCATCATTTCACCGTAGAGTAAAACTTTGTCCGTACTCCGCATATTGTTCAGAATACTCTTAAAACACGTGTCAAGTTATCGCTCAAAACCAATGGGTCCACGTCATTCCAAATATGCTTTTTCAAAAGGAAGCTAGCACATGATGCAAGGAACTTTGACCTACCGCTATTCCATCCATCTTTTGCATGAGAACTTGAATGGGAGTAATAGAAGTAATAGATGCTGTATGACTAGATGCCGTTTGGATTGATGACTTATCGTCTCCTTAACAATGATTTCTCATTTACATTAACTTGAACCAAGCGCAAGTGCTGAGACTTGCCTGTCATTTGCATAAGGTTTTCAATGAGCTGTTTTTGATCGAGCAGGAGCGATGAGAGCTGATAGATCTCCTGCTCAAGATCTGAAATGGAGAGTCCCTTTTACCTCTAATATTAGACTTTTGCGTGTTCTTCTATTCCTTTCATTGTGATAGTCCTTTTTAGGGACGGAAAAGGCTGAAGGACTTCGTTAAGAAAAAACGTGCGTGTAATGGTTCTCCCTTATCCTTTTAAATCTACAGATTCGCACAGATAGGTAGGTAAAGCTATCCACCGATGTGGGTCAACCTAATTGTTGCCCAAGGTAACAACACAACTCGTAAGTCATCGAAAAGGAAACGATGCATGGTGCACTTCTCAGTATGTGTTCTCACGCATTCACCCAATTCAACATCCTGCAATTGAGTCAAGTCACTTAACTGGAACTTGACTTTTGAGGAATTCGGCTTGCTGTTCCAATAAAAAAAGAATATGATGCAGCAAATTCACGAAAAAAAGTTCAACTAACGCGAGATTTCCTTAGACGCATCGATAAATTGCTGGTAGTTTTGGAAAACGTTGTTCTTGAGCATCTCTTGAGACGCATGGTTCATCGCGTTCATTTCAGTCCGGAGGGCGTGCAGTTTTTTCGTTTCATCCCCAGTTCGAACGCCTTTCAACCGGTCGCGAATAACTAAATGAAAAAGGGGAATAATAGGGAGTATTAGAAACCGCAACACCTATGATTTGTCTCCTCTACTTAGGCGTTTAATCTGGCGAATCTTGAAAATCCCCGGAAGCCGAACAAATTATCTTTGAACACTAGTTTAATGAAGTATCTTAGTGAATAAAATCTTCAAGAAACATTTCCCTTCAAACCCGTTTACCTAGCTGGTACAATTACATGACTGTTCTTCAGAATAGCAGGTGAAGAAATGTCGAGTATTCTTCATATTGTCAAGAATATGGTTTTCCTTACGGCGTTTCTTGCTCGTAGGCTCTGACCATACAACGCGCAGGGCTCGCACGGAGCATTACAGTAGCTCAATGGAAGCAGTGGGGCAGAATTCAAGGCCAAAATTCAAAAACCGATCGCGCATCCCACAGCCAGGCGATCACCGTCGGGTGTTTGGTTGGGATTTCTGTGAATCTCCTATTATAAGACCCCCTTCCCAAATACAGGCTCGACTCAGACTTAAGAAATGCTTCGAAGATTGCCATCTACTCACTGGCTATCTGGTTCCCCAGTTCTTTGAACCGAAATAATTCCTAACAGAAGGGCATTTCCTGAAATCGGTTAGACCGACAAGCTACAATGAGGCAATATCACTCCATATTGATTCTAGAGCAAAGGATACTTCCTTTCCCTTAGAAAGTAAGAAGCTAGAAAGTTCTAGACTCACAGTCTGATGGTGAAAAGTTGTCAGAAAGAAGCGCCCCATCACCAGATTTCTCGAGTTCATCTCGAGTTTCCATGGCAGTTAAGGAAACTGCGCTGTTCACTTACTACTGTCTCACTGTGACCTGAAATTCTGTAAATTTGACAACTGAAAGGCCCGAGAACTCGCCAACGTTTCTAAACAAAAGAAACAAAAAAGATTTCGAGGCGAAGCACTGATCACATCTAGGAAGACGTCATCGCAGCAATCATACCGTAAATTTTATTCAAGCGACTGGGCAAAAGACAACAATAGCGACCTAATTTTACAGTGCAACGTACTGCGTCGCAAAACTGGCAAGGCGCCAACAGGTTTTACTGATTATCGATCCACATTGTTCAACGATATATGCTCGAAGTGCTCTTCAATTTTATTTCCGTTTGGATTTTTCCTCTGAAATGGATATGCAGTCTTCGAGTGACTCAACATTGCCAAAGCCTGGCGATCTTGTCTGGGCGAAAATGAAGGGATTTCCACCGTGGCCAGCGAAGGTGGGTTTTTTGCAGTTTTTTTTTTTAAATTTGGAGTGGTGTTACTGAATTTTTTTTTTGATTTTTCACACTACCCTAACTATTCATGTACAGTGATTGGAAGATGAGACTTTGCACTGCTTTTTCAGTTCTTAATAGCTGTTTTTGTAGGTTTTGGAGAAGGATAAGGACACTCCATTATCTCGCATTCCCGTGCTATTTTTCGGTACTGGAGAGAAAGCTTTTATGAAAGCATCTGATCTGTGCGATTATTATGAAAACAAGGCACAATATGAAGTACCACGGAAGCATAAGGTTAATGTTTGTGCGTTTATGGAAGTCAGCGGCGGAAATTTTTTTAATCTGCCAATATACTGAATTATACACCCAATATAAAAAGAAGCCTGGGATTCGATAAGAAACTTACATATGAAGATGTCTTGAAATATTCTAGGCTTGGGAGAGAGTGGGTAGTTTGAAAGTTGCCAAGGGAAAAGAAATTGAGGTTATGATAGAAACCTCCCACAAAAGCGATTTGTAACCCCCAGTCTCAGGATCCGTGATTTTAAAAGAATCCTCATCCAATATCTATCATCTGATGCTTTCTTATTTCATTGCTTTGGACTATACAATACAAATGCTTTGTCGAGGCGGTGCAGTGCTAGATAGAGCCACTACTATAAGTGCGACTAAAAATCGCGATCAATACTCCATCGAGCTCCCACCCTTTCTATCATAACTATCGTCACCTTTGTCTGTGAAAGTGAAACCACTGACATATAAATTGACGAGCCCTCCCAATTTACTGTAAATTCCAAACAATCATCAAACGCCACTACAATCCTGAATAAAACTTGAGTATGTTAGCAAATTATTCGAAAATAATTAGTAATTCGAATACTATTATAAAAGTATCGAGTTTTCAGGGCTTCAATGAGGGTGTCCATGAGATTCGCGTTGCTGCTGGCTTCGAAACGACCTTTGATGCAGATCCACTTTTTGGAGCAAGCTCATCAAGCAAATGTCCGTCTCCTATGCTTTCGGGAACTATTCAGGACAAATCGAGATTGGGTACTGGAAAAATGCTAGCCGACGCTTTTTTATCTGGATTTGAACGGCGTCGAGCCAATTCTGGCTCAACAAGGTTAGTTCGGCCCTTTTTCACTTCACACATTTACAGTTCTGATATCTCTCTATTTCAGGTCTCGGTCTAGGGCCAGTAGTTCAGCTTCTGCCTTGAAAAAGTTGCATAAGGCTATGCATCGGCGGAGATTGGATAGTGGGAGCTCTGCTGGATCACGACGGCTCAAAGGGATAGCCGGCTTTAACGACACAGGCGGCTTCGATCTTTTCGACAGTTTTCAGGTAATTGACTCAGTTTCTCAAGTTCGATCCTTTTTATGAAAAATTTCGGATAACGAGGGGACGGGTCTGTGCGAGGACCGGACAAAAATACTCAGCTATTGTTGGTCCGCTTATTCATGAGTTTCACACATTTTCTCAGTATCTATTGCTTCTAGCAAAATTCATCATTTTCGGAATAAATCAGACAAATTGGGTTTTGGAGATATTTCTATTTTTGGTAACATGTTCTTGGGTCTTACAGATACATGTTTTTCTTTTTCGGGGCATATGATTTCGCATCTTAAGTCAGTGTCAGGATTGGTATCAAAGATGGGAGTTGGATTAGAAGTTGCGGGCAGCCTTTTTCGTGATTTGGTGAATTTGTGTATTAACTCATATAACTGTAACCCATATAATGAATATGGTTTGTGGACCGCTACTACTGAATTTCGTATTGATTTCAAATGTGATGAGTGTTAGGACAAAAGTTTATGTGGCCTTATTTGCAGGGATTAGATGGTAATGATTTCAACATGTTGGATGGTGGACTTAATTTGCTTGCAAACGACGACGCAAGATCAAGCCGATCAAAACGATCACGTGCTTCATCGAAACTCTATGATGATTTCCTTCTCAATGGCTTTGGCACAAGATCGCGGCATCGCTCGGGAAGCGCGAGCGAAGTCGGGAGGAGAAGCAGGTAATATATTGTTATCCAACTAGGAGTGTCATCAAATTGGGGTCATCTCCGACAGTGTTGCCCTAACACAATTCAGATTGCTAGGTGCGATATGTGATTATTTAGATTAATATCTGGAGTTTCGGACGTGTTCGATGAGTTACTGTTTAATGGGGAATTGAATTTACAACAAGCTGCTGAGCAACTCTTGCACACACTGGATGAGCTTCCTTCAGAAGGCAGTGAGGTAATTTGGCCATTGCTGTTAATAAAGTCAAGTGTGATCGGTTCATGTGCTAGTACAACTGGAAAACAGCTTGCTCTGCGTAAACTCATTTTCACTCTGCTTATTTCCTCATGTTTATCCCTATTCTTCTGCCTAAATATTGATACCTACATCTCTTTTTGCTTAGGCACGACCCGGTACACCAGAAGCTCCGGCACCCCTTCCTGGTCCTGCTCTATTTTGCACAGCCTGCGGTTGTGAGTGCAAGCTAACTGATGGAAAGTGGAGGTATTAAAGGCCCCTCGATTTCGATCATCGCTCTGTTCATATTGTTCTCTTCAGGTGCACATCGAAGTTCTGCAGAAAAATACATGAGCCTGATAGCTATTCTGAGCAGAAGCGAGAACCAGCGCAATCCTCTGGTCCTCTAACCGCAACTTCTCCAGTGGTTAAAACTGAGGAGAAACCTCTGAGTAAACCTGTTGTAGGGAGTGATGAGAAGTGCCCAAAGGTTTCACAGGTTAGTTGTAGGCTTGAGATGGTATCCTTTTTCGTCTTTTTCTCAGTGATTATTTCTTCAGGGTAAGATGAGGATGAGAACGGAAGTCATGGTAAAAGAAGAAGATGAGGAAGAGCATGTGGAGTCGTCGCCTTCCAATGCAAGATCAGCTATAAGCCTCAGAAGGCGGCAGATTACCTCTCCAGTGAGAAAGAGAGCTAAGAAAGAGGTGCGTTTTTTCAAATGTGAAACATTATCGTCTATCAATACTTTCTGTCTTGATCCATTTGATTTTCTTTTTTTTTCCGTTTTATTGCAACTTGAGTAGCTGTATAATTGTTATCTACGATGTTTTCAAACAGGAAAGGTAGTAAAAAAAGGTTGTGAGGCCACTTGTTATCAGCGCCATCTAAAATAACTTCCCAGTCCCACACATTCTTCGATTTTCGCTGTTTTCTCCCTCAGAAGAATTCGGCACAAAATTAGCTAGCTCACTTGTTTTCTTTCCCATTCTGTCTTTTACTGCACTTCCTAGGAACCAGCTGAAAGCAGTTGTCCAACATCTTCGAAGGAACCTAGGAACAAGGTTAGTCATTTTATCAAAAAAATTACCGTATATATAAATGATGCACGAATTTTGAGACGAAGGCGTTGACTCCACCTCGTGAGCTGTCGTTGTTTTCTCCGGTGTCTCCCCAAAAATCTACTACTGCAAATGTAGTGCAAAATAATCCCGATCAAAGGCGGCACATACGGGGTACTGGGCGGCCAAGGCAGTAGTGAGTCATTTAGACATCTTACTTTGTTGTTTTTGTTGCTGCTGTTGGATACAAAAATTTTTGATGAGCGAGTATTTTTCAGCAAAGTTGAAAAAACACCTGTGATGGGACCCAATGGTCAACGACAGTGTACATTTTGTAGTGGGCAAGTCAGACCTCAAATGTGTGGTAGTAATAAACACAGGTAAATTAAGTCTCGTTCCATTGGTTGCAAAAGACTTTCGATCAGCTTGATCGTTCTAGATGAAATTCGCACATGTAAATGTTCAGGGTAGATGTCTTCTGTCATTCAGCTAACAACCTAAATTCACAGTAACAGTTCTAACCAGATGACTTTCAACGTTATTACTTTTTTCAAAGCCTTCAGGATTGTCACCCATAAGGTCCACATACAAATGCTCATGTAACGTTGAGGTGTAGAAGGATTTTGCGTTACAACCTAAACATTTGCGCAATTTTTCAAAAAAAACTTTCACCCCTGTCTTCAGTAATCTGAGATGCGTGCGGCATCTGTTCATGAATTTACATGGGCAGTTGAATACGTATTTGATTTAGCCTTTCCTATGACTCGTGTTACAAACAGTAAATCTTTGCCGTCCCCAAATTTGATTTCTGGTTCTGGAGAAACTAGCATCTACTTTCGTTACTAGGTTGTAGACATACAACTAATAGTAAGGCGTGTTGTCTCAGTTACATTTTCGACCTACACTTTGTGGTGTGTGAGGATATGTAATATATTGAGGTGCATGATGAAGAGTTTGAGGCTTTTTTCGACTGCTTCGCAAAGTTCTTTTGTGCTACTCATTTTGTATGTAATTTAGCCGTTGATTTCTCAGGTGGCGCTGTGTGGACAAGAAATGTCGAAAATGGTATGGCTGGGTGAAAAGCCATGAAGAAATACCGAGGGATTTGGGCAGAAAAGGCAGATGGAATCTCGCTGCTCGCACAAAGAAGCCGATAATCTCTTCATCTCGTAAAAGCAAAGAGGAAGAAGATACAGGTTACTTTGATGCTCCCAGCATTGCGACTATATTACTCTGAAAATTACCCTGATCAGGACCAGCATCGCTTTCATCACAAGCTGAAGCAGCATTAGCCGCTGCAGAGATACAATCTATGCGAAGTGATAATACTAGTGATCCGATTACGGTGGTAGTGGAACAGAATGTTCAGGTGTGGTGATGATAGTACTACAGGTTACATTTGAGAGGTTCCAGTGATTTTTCTGTTAGGAAGTCAAGAAGAAGCTTGGACGTCCGCCTAAGGAACATGGTTTGAAGATCCGGCTAAAAGGAGTGAAGGAAAAGAAGGAAGTACGGTTTCTTGCATGATTTTTTTTCTACAGTCCCTTCGTTTCACCCAGGTGCATAGCCATTTCTTGAAATTCAGCAGGACACACGTCAAAAGAGAAAGTACGTTCGACGGCGTGACAAAATTACGGGTGCTCCAATAAATAGTGTTTTGCACAGTCGTTCGCTCGATCCGGGAGAGCCAAACCCTGGTAAGAATTTCGAGTGATTTTACTTACAACTTTTTTATTTGAACAGCTTTTCAATTTGGAATTGGTCTTGTCTCTGATGAATGTTCTTATAATTTCTTACTGAATGCTATTTTTGATTATAGTTCCGATACCTCTCACTGAGGCTGAAAAGAATTACGAGCCGTGTGCTATAGAAAAACGAGTTCGATGGTGGTTAAGCGAAAAGAGGCGCATTGATGCTAGCCCAGAAAGGTTTGTTCCAATTTTCACAATCTTAGAGTTCAGGAATTGGAGTGGATGAACTCAGAATGTACCCGCTTTGACTGTCGCTTCCTACTTTGGTTTCAATTGTGTTGTGTTTTGGCTTGTCTGTTTCATACTCCTTTTTTTCAACTTCATTTTCATTTTCATATCACGTTTTCACAGTTTTTTTTATATTTCGCGATTGAATATCCTATCTACAGGCTTACTTCAATAGGCCCCTAATTCTATTTACAATTGAATTCAGGGCTTATTGAAATAGATTTGTAGCTAGGACTATCGGCGGCTTGTTAACCAAGTAGCATAATCGCTTAGAGATCTCCCGCGACTTTGCAAAATTTTTCATGGTTTTCAAGCAAGAAATCACAGTTCTATGTAGAGTTGAAATGCATAAATCCTACTTCAATACAATGATTTGATGAAAGACGTGCTTCGAAGAACAACGAAAAATGAGTCACAAGCAAAAAAACGAAACGAACAATAAATTCATTTTTTTCTTAAAGTTTTGACCCACTCAACCAGTCAACTGTTCAGGAAATTCGAAACGAAAGTTATCGACTCCTGTGCCGCATTTCGAATGCTCTCGCACGCATTTAGAGCGACAGCAGTAACACGGTCAGTTCATTTTTTTGTTTTTTTTTATTTTTTTTTTCTCTTGCACCTTTTGTCTGTACGTACATTATTAGTATGTTGATTCTTGTTCTGGTTTTTTTTTTGTTTTATCCTGTTATCAGTAGGTTTATTTTTGTTGTTAAAGGTGTTCCTGCTATTTTTCTCTCAATTTCTTACAACTTTATAAATGAAATGGAGTTGAATTGGTAATTCATAGCCAAGAGATTCTTTATTTCAAGAATTCGACTTGAATTTCTTACAAATCAGAATTTTCTCCGTTGGGCAATTGTAGAGACTGAGATATCCATCATTTGTTTGTCAACCTTGCTGTCATATCGGGATTTTTGTGATTACGATTTTGACAGTTTATGATGCGCCTAAGACATCTAGGCTTGCTTAATCTTTTTTATCAGATAGTGGCTAGTATCAACGAGCACATTTTAGAGCCGATGAAGCGCATTCAGTTGATGGGTCTCTCGACATTCTCATGGATTCGCTTATGGGTTCTTTAGGACCTCTTCTTACCCTAGCTTCTGCCGCTTTCGAAAGTCTGGTGAGTTTACTCTACTTTACTCTGCTACTTTAGTCTTACTTTTGTCAGAAAGTTTTCGTGATATTTTCTTGCTAAGGACAGGATTATCGCAGAAGATTGCTCAGTTGCTGAAGGGTTTGGTAGGTGGGGATTGTTGTAAAGAAGTTAGAAAAGCGAAAGTTCAGGAGGGAGCGAAGTCAGTCTCCCCCTCGGTTTCATCATGAGAATTGGCTCGGATGGTTTTTCAACCGGAGGGATTGAGTAGGTGAAGCAGTAGGCACAATGCGGAGCAAGTAGTGAGGTCCTTAACAAAGCATTAGTAATAGATAAACAGTTTTACACCCTTCTCCTTTGCGCGATTCCACGTTTTCCTCACGCACCGCGGCGTGATGCGAAATTTCTCCCCTTTCTATGGGTACACTTTTCCTGAACATTTTTTATACTCAACTCCGTGATAGCCTTCCTATTCCATTTTCTGAACTTTAAGATTCCCGATGAACTAGCCCAAAAGCTGTGGAATTCGTCGGCCGTCCATCTCCCGACTTTTCAATAGCAATTGTAATTTGATTACAACTTTAGTCTGCTTACTCGCTTCGCTAGGATTCAAATTACTCTTAGAACTTAACTGTGATATAGAGTTTGGACCAATGGATGCTTTTATTAGACTCCGATTTATTTGCCTGCATTAAATGGAAATATTACATTTTACTCGTATTTGTTCTTTTGTTGCATCAATACTTTACAAAAGTTTTCTCCTACCTCTTGGCTACTAACGATCTCACTTTTTTCGTTCATTTTTTTGTTTTGTTGTTTTTGTTTATTTTTAAGGAGTTTGTTTATATCTTTGAACTCACCCTAACATTTGTATAAAGTTTATTTTCAATTTCATTGTGATTCTAGTCGAATTCTAGTTGTCAATGAAAATTCTACAAGCTTGAAACATCTGTTTTGTTATGTTGCTTCACATATAGTCACCAATCTTCTGCAATCAAAACTCTGTTGGTTTCAATTTGGAACTTGGGTGTTTCAAACCCCTGCTCGATTTCCAACAAGGTAGTATCGTTCCCCAGTTAGTTCAATATAGAGTTCAACGGATTTCGTATTTCTTCTTATTGCAAATTTTAAAGGAATAGTTCACAATAAAAAAAAACTCCTACCATTTCCTCTTATAAATTGCCAATGCCCCCCACGGGTAACATAAAGGACAGCCGGGATATAAGCCTCATAACCGGAATCGTCAAATCCACGCTCGTCGACCGATGATATGTTAGGCGAGTGTGGAGGCGATATAGTTTGCGCTATTCGCGCCAGAACCTACGGGCTCAGCCTGCAAGCATCAGCTTAGCGCCGAATGATTAGGGGGTGGTTTATTCTTAATCTATTACTCTTTTTGCTGCTGCGGTAATTTCTTTAGTTTTCTTCTACGATGATGAAAAAATGGTTTATTTCTGCTGTCAATCGTATTGTTGAGTTATGCTAGTAATTTTGAGTGTATTGACTGGGCATTTGTGCTTACTGTAGCCAGCTATTCGCACGAGTACCCACATGTACGCAATGACACACATTGTATAGCTCGTCCAAACACCATTCGCACGTCATTTTTTGGTCTTATGCTCGTCCAGCCCCACTCTTAACGACTTTTTTAAAGCTTTTTATCTCTTTGGAAGGCCGATTGCCTTCTTCGTCTCAATCGCGCTATTCTCCATATTCTCTTTTTCTCGTCATAATCTGGATAACCCAAAATTATCGTGAACTGTGCTTTTAAAAACCTTTGAACATCATTTTCACCTACCCCGTAGTTAAGCACTGAGAGGAATAACAATAGTAGGCTTGTGAATGAAATACGAGGTCCATCAACAAATGTGCTGTGCCGCATAAAAGACTGACAAGTCCCGTTTTTTTTTTTTTGTGAACGACATAGTATTGACACAGCGAAGTCTTCACTGCATAAGGATAGATGAAAAACAAAGGTCAAAGCTTGGGATAATGGCGGTATGGGATCGTCAGCACTCCAACACGCTGGGATGCTGCTAGGCTTTTGGAGAGGATCGGCTGGCCCTTTCAAGTGTCGAATGGGTTAAATACGTATTCATATGCTACTATTCAGAGGAAATCGGAAGCTGAACAGCACCTAGAAACGAGACTGTTCTCGACGAAGAATTGAATTTTTCCTTGAGTCTTGGAATACTCCCGTTCCCTCCTGTTCCCCCCCCCCNNNNCCCCCACCCCTTCTGCGTTTTGTTTCAGGTGATCATCCACTTTCACATATGGAGAAGGCTTAACCAACTCTTTTATATGTTTGCTTGTCGGCTGTCCACTTGTCCAAGAAATGCTTACTCCCAAGCTCTTACAATTAGAGTTCACATGGGTGGCTGGGAGTGGGCCAGGATTTGAAGAGTCAGATTTTGCTAGCAACAACTGGTTTGGTTGCCTTGTACGGAAAGTTAAGGGGAATCATTGGAGTCATATACCAAAACAACGAAAGTCTGTGATTAAACTTTGGAACATGAACGAGCTTCATTACATCTTGGTTATTCGGCTCAGGTATTCCGTCGGCCTGTGGGTCAAATTCATTACAGGAATGGGCAAATGGCTCGGTTTCGTATTGACTGTGATTGCTGGAAAATTCGGCAATCACTCTCGAGGAAGCTCCTATGCAGTACAGTACAACAGCAACGACCTTTATTACTAAAACTCTTCAATTTTACTTCCCGTACGGATAAAGTTTTCGAAGGAACTCATCGAAATGCGTTCGTGGTGTGTCAAGCCTGAAACATCACAATAAATGTCGGATTTCGCCAACTAACAGCCACCCAAAATAGATAGTGTACCTACTTATGCGTTCGTTTAGAATCAGGGAACGTGAATGTTACTGTGACCGGATTCTTGATGTACACAGTGGAGACGTCGATTGAAAAATAAATCATAGAAGAGTAACGTCCCGCGTGGAATCTTACAGCATACTGTAAAGGTAGAGTATGCATGCATGAATATAATATAATGTAATGCAGAATCCCGTTCATGAACACAACAAGTGACAGCGCCGCGTGCGGTCGCGAAACGGCTCAGTTGGTCGAAGCTTCTGCTCTAGCGAGCCAGCACAAGCCTAACTGCAAGTTAATCGATTTTCAACCGACTCATACAGAGTTAAATCTCAAGGGTATTTGGACTTGCCTAGCCCGCAAGTTTTCAATATTCCAAACAAAAGAGGGTACGGAAAGCTATCCCCCTGCCCTACCAACCTCTCGGAACTTATCGGTTGGGAGTTTTAAATACCTACTTATAACACCGTACCTTATGCCTGGTAATACCAGGAAGAGGAACGGCACATATATGTTCGACTGTAAACCTCGTCGTTGTTCGGTCTATCCAATACTGAAACGGTGAAATTTTTCTGAGGGCTGTTGCAATTAAATTACTTGGTTGACGTAAATCTTACCCTTCGAATATACTCGATGATTTTTTGCTTTCCTGATTCTGACGTGAACTTCCCAGAGGGCATCCATGTGAAAGGCTTGTCCTGCGAAGGGAAACGGGCAAATCGTCTGAAAAAGAATGTTCCGTTGCGGACAATTCATAAATGACTTTTTCCTATAATAACCAGAAAAGATGAATTTTTCGGATAGCGCAATCCTAGCTGGGCCTAATTTCTTAGTTACGATACCTACTTTCGTTGGTCCGATCAGTTGATAGGTAACTTACATTTACTATGTTAAGATGAAAGCTCCGATTTGTAGGTAGGCTGCCTTAAAGGCACTGTTAACGACTAAATGGTTTCGAAGATATGCACATGGTTAGAATTCTGAGCCCCCTCTGATAACATTTGTGCAGGAATTAGGTCGGAAAACGGCTGGATAGGGCACAATAAGGCCAGGAACAGTGGGGGACGCGATGCCTCCGCCCCTCGTTAGGCTGACTACGTGTTCAAATTGGTATTCACCACGTTCGCACTGGAGCGAAGCTGGTGAAAAATCGATACGCAGATTGGCAAATAGCCAGGAATGATCAGCTGGTCGACCGCCTCGTACAGGAGCTAGTATTCAACTGTTATTTCTATTTTATGTTTGTATTTCTATTGTTTTTTTTGTTATGAATTTTTTACGGTAGCATTCTTTAACTATTCTCGTAAATTTATTGAAGATCTTAACATATTTCGTGTAGATTATTGCATGCAAATGTTTTTTTATTTAAGAAACTCCGTTAAATTCGATGTGTTGTCTGTATTGCAGACACTGCGTCGCCTTCGTGCATTCTCGCTCGAACACTCCCTAACCGCCGTTTTCCAATGTGAAAGATGTCCAACCCCACTTTCTAGCACTTTTTTTGTCCCTTTGTAATACTTTTTGTTGCTCGTTTTTTTTTGCGCTTTTTCGTTGTTATCGCTTTATTCTGAAGTAGTTCTACCTATTACCGTCAAAAAAAGGGTACCCTTACTTTTTTGTTAACAGTGCCTTTAATTTACAGTAATGATTCCACAGGATGCGCTCCCTTTGGGACCATCTGGACAGACGATCTCAATAGTAATTAGCTTTATTTAGAGACTATTTATGGAGTTATGGCAAGCTGCCATCCGAAACAGACGCATTAGGGGCTGCTAGGCTGTTCCAGTTTCGAACGCCCATCAAAAGACGTGTCATATCGAATGTCGAAGGCAGCGATCAGGAAGTTGAGCACATGTACGTCAAGCAAAGATGTACGAAAAGCACCGGCTTTTTTTTGCATTCACAAAAATGTTCGTTGTACGGTCCCTGTTCTAGGCGGGTGCAAAACGCTCACAGCATTGAGCCCTTCAGTCCAAATGTCCCCTTTCTTTCCTTCAAGAGCAGCGCTGATTTTGAATTTGCATGAGAATCCCATTTATTCGTTCTTATCCTTCTTATTTTGAGCACAATCTAGGTATTTATACTCCGGCCACAAGACAGACGTAGGGTAGCAGGTGAAAGGGAGCACCTGCCCGTCTATAACTGACTGTAGGCAAAATGGTCTGAGTCTTTCAACCCCTGCGCCGGCTCGAGGAGAACAGCCCGTTCCCAATCAAGCTCCCCACTTCAAAAGCACATAACGCAGCTGCTAGCCATACTCCTTTTCCAATCACTATGAATACAGTCACAGTAATACCCATCAGGGTTTCCAACCACCTATAAGATTGGCTGCTTTCATAGTCCGCAGGCAGGCGCGCTGGCGCGCTGGCGCGCGCGCAGGCAGGCGCGCAGGCAGTGCTAGGGGGGAGGAGGGAGGCAGANTCTGCCTCCCTCCTCCCCCCTAGCACTGCCTGCGCGCCAGCGCGCCAGCGCGCCAGTGCGCCAGCGCGCCAGTGCGCCAGTGCGCCAGCGTGCCTGCCTGCGGACTATGAAAGCAGCCATTCTCAGACATTCATTTTTTGCGTTTTAGATTTTCAGAGATTTTGGATCAGATCAAATAAGTTCTGAGGGCGTACCTGTAGTATGCTACCGAACCGTCCCGTGATGGATGCTGAGAGGCTCCGAGCGTTGCAGTTGATCGAGTTCGACGTAAAGAAGCGGGTGAGTCACTTGAGTCTGGAGAATTCGACAAAATGCCGATGGATTCGTTGACAGAGCTCCGTAGACTGAATGGAGTGCGACCTATTGATGGAAAAACCAGCGCTTCATCGTTATCGACCAAAGTGTCCACCGAAGCCGAGCGACTCATTCCTCGATCGAAGCAACGGTAGCTTACCTCACTAAAACAAACTCTCATATTGATCATTTCCATTTTACGAAAATGGAAGACAGAAAAGATCGTCTTCGATGATTTGGGGAGGAGCGGATCGTAGTCATGCGAAAAAGGGGAAAGAACAATGTGGACGGTTGATGAGTGCTGAATGATCATATTTCAGAGGTTTATATTTTGAGTGGGCCGAACTGTCCTATGTTGAGCGCTCTCCTTCCCCTGCCATCTATCAACTTAAGAAGGGTGTGGGATTTTGTTCCCAAATAGCCTGTTCCTGTTCGCCTAATTCGCACAATCCGAGTCCGTGTCGCAGCGCGCAGTGCAAGGGTAGGATCCGAATGCTCAGTGCTTGATTACGGTACTTGTTGCTACACTACTGCCGGCGAGAGCCCGCGACCGGGAAACTCAGGAACGAGATCCGCCTCCCTGGTCAGAAATAATTGAAGGATTCCGAAAGCCAGTACACATGTTCCGTCATATTAGGATTCGTGAAGAAAACGGAATAACGCAGATTTCCTAGCTATTATAAAAAGTAGATTCGGGGGAACGAGGAAAAGTCGAGAACCCTAGATCAGTCAAGAGAGGGCAGCATTCATTAGTCAGTGATGTTCAGGGTACAGATCAAAGGGGTCACCCTGTTCATCGTCTATACAGATACCCCAAAATAGAAAAATCACTTAACCACTTGAGCGAGACTAAACTGTAGCTGTAATAAGTTCGCAGGACATTGCCAGACCAAGTTGAGAAGAGCGAACGAGGCTTACGAACAAAGCTGAGGAGAATGCGAAATTCAGAGCTAAGTTTGAAGTCGTTGGATGATCATACAGGTGGGAAGAAAGGACGTCAGAAGACCTCATATGAGGGATGAAGTCCTTAAGCATAAATCAATCCCGGAGGGATGTACCTCCACATTCTATTCAGAATCGTGGAAAGTGATGAATGTCTATGGACCTAGACAATAACAAATCTATGCACAAATCAGCACTTTTATCCTCCCAGACGAATCTGATACCAATTAGCGGATCCGAAGGAATGGAAGGATTGATTGGTCTGGGCGGAAATCAATCCGGTATCCGATTCCCGGACTATGCATATGTGACATGTGAAAAGGTTTCGAATGGGGGCCTTGATGAGTGGTATGAGCGGATTGAATGGGAAAATTTACGGATGAAGAAACGCCCACTGTGATAGATAAAGAAGATTCCGGAGCAAGAGAACGAAATGAAAATGGATGCGAAGAGAAAGACACCGTCTTGTTTGTATTTGACAAACAAATCCAATTCACCTTGATCGAGCTTCGGGGGCTTTTTTTGGTTGTCCTGAATTATTTGGATGTAGGCGATTCCGTTCAGCATTTTTGACGTCCTGATGAGTAGAGGACAAGATGAGTTCAGGCGAATCGGGAAGGAAAGTCTTCACTCACCTGCTCATAACGTTTAATAACTCGGCCATATAGATGAGCCAAGATAGATTTGGCCAAATTTCGACTTTCCCACTGCTCAAAATCCATGTAGGACAGGTGGGAGCAAGGGCGAAGGGGGTAACGGGCAAGATTTGGACGATGTTGGGAAAAGGAAATGCCGTTGAAGTCCATAGTAGTTCCAATAGGAAGTCGGCATCACCGAGCACAACCGCACCGTTCAAAACACCTCAAGTGTCCAGCGATCAGAGAAAATCAAGTCGAGCATAAGCGCTGCAGTCGTTGCTGTGGTAGCGCAACAAATGAGAGGCGTGGGCGTCTGATTGTAAAGTATTCCGGGGTGTTCTTCAACTGCCCATCTCCAATAGCGGTAATTGTAGCCCTGAGAGAGATTGAAAACGACAGGACACCTACGAGAACCCCGAAAATCTGTTTCCTTCGGTTGAATGGACCTACATGGGCATTCAAAATCGTGCAGTGAAAGGAAAGGTAGCCGTTAATTTGGGATAAAAGGGCGAAGGTTCTGTCGTCAAAGTAATCCCGTCTGGGATGAGCCCACGCACTCGATTTCCATTCGTGGCGAAGTTTTGAATGCGTGTATGACGTATGCAATGAATCGCTCTGGTCAGCCGATATACAACTTAGCGTTTTTGCATTCCCGGACGAGTCTGGCACCAGTTAGCAGTCCCGGAGGAGGGAAAGTTTGGTTAATTAAGGCGAGTACCGATCCGCGACCTGGACCTTGCCTCTATGAAAGTGTGCCGCTTGCTACCTAACCTGCCTAAATCCCACACCTGATTGACCAACAGAAAAACTTCTTAGGGAAAATAGGTGCGGCACTTGCTCGGGCTTCAGGAGGTATTCTATTACCTGATGTTGTACCTGGATGAGCGTTCTGACATCCTGGCTCTTCTCAGCAACCATTGACGCTCCACCTCTTCAAGGAAGCTTTCCTCACCCTCGTCGGTGGGCTCCCAATCATGGCGAAGCCTTTCAATGGCACAGGTCATTACGTCGTAGATATCCTTCCCGGGCAATTAAGTGTGTTGATTAATGATTTCGAGTTTAGGCAGGACGAAGACGAGCCTTTCAAACTGGGCAACGTTGATGAGCATGTTTGCGCCTTCAAGCTCCCATTCGTTGGCAATTAGGGGAAGTGTGGTAGGTTAGCATATATAGGTATCCGAATTTAGCCCACCTTTCCCCTCCCCGTTCCGTGCGCCTGCAGAGTATACTTATAGGTATGTTTTAGGCCCCTACCCCGAACATTTGAATCGCTCAGATGATAGGAGCTGTCTATGATATCTATATCAACCTTATCGGCTTATCCTCACCGCCACAATCCCTCCTATAAATATTTGCCTCTTCATCACTACCACACCATTCATCACCTACTCACCCACATGGGCCGTCCAAACGTCAATCTTCAACTAACCTCGATCATTAACGGAAAATATATTGTACGTTGTATAGTCCCCATCGTCTCTTCCCATGCTCTGCTTCAAACTGTTCATTAAGGCCTGCCGTAAACTCGGAGAAGGAGGATGTGGAGTGATTTACGAAGTGGCTCTCATAGCAGCACCTCATCGACGTTATGCTTGTAAGGTTCGTTTTCAAATGATTTACGAATCCTTGCCCAGAATTACGATTATTTTAAAGGCCGAAGATCAAGATGGCAGTCGAGAAGAGGAGATTTTGCGAATGGAAGAGAGGGTTATGCGGAAGATCAACGAAACTGCAACTTTGCACTGTCCGCGCTTTATCGAAAGTGGCAAGGTGTGGACTATTCTGAGAACGGACTACGGAACTCTCATGAAGTTTTTTGACCTCTGTATGGGAATTTGTCGCCTGAGTAGATTACCTACGACCAGCCTACATCAAGGCATTTACATGTATGCCAAACTCCTTTGCTCCTCCCTTGACTAGCGTTAATTCCGCACCATATGGTCTGTACCTATGGCTGAATGGTCGCTGTATGGTCCGCCCTTAGGCCGGAACCGAAACGAGTAAAGCCTACAAGAGTGCTTCGATCCCCACTTTGTCCATTTACGAAGCAGCCGACGCTGAAATGAGGAACGGTCTGTTCGGTTAAAGTTCGACCTGGTATTCGATCCACGAACAGAGCGCATGGAAGTGTCTCCTTTCGGGTTGGTGTTTTGTGTTCAACCATTGAATCAGGCAGTATAATTGGTCCGAACTTTTTGGCATTGATCAATCCTACTTGGGGATACGCCCATGCAATCGACTTGTATTCGAAAATGTAGTGGCTTCGATTGTGTACACGGTCGAGATCCCTGAATTGTGGTGGCCAGCGGATGTACAAATCATTCCTCCTACTCTCCTGGGCTTGTACGGTCCAGTAGTCGACTTTTAAGAATCAATGGGTTGATTGGTAGTTACCCGTACCATTGGTGTAGCAGTTGGAACTATCTATGCCTCAGTTTGATAATAGATGCTCAACAGAGATGCATCCGGGCGTTTCAGTACGACAACTACAACTTCATGGTCATGACACTTCTTGGACCTTCGATCAGTGACCTACGTAAGGTAATCCCTAGTCAGGTACGTTTATTCAACTATTTCATGAAAACAGACACGGAAGTACAATTACTGATGAAACGGGAGAACGAACCCAGAACAACCCCCAGTTGCTGGCGTTCCTTGTTGGAAGCCAAGGGTGGCCGATTCCCCTCTCACGGAGGAGAAATTCGTCTGCAATTCAATCTGGCAAAGTCAATATTGGTTATGGATCAAGGGATTCTCTTAGCATCCTCCTGTTTTCCCCAAACAACGAAACAGACATCCTTAGACGGAAGTTGTGTATAGCCTGGTAGGGATGTATGACCCCAGAGCAGTGGTTTGAGCAACATCGAGTTCCCTATGAGTTCCACTCTATCCCCATATCGAATTCTTCCAGAAATTCACCCTCTTCACAACGCTTGTGGTGGGAGTTCAAGCGGTCGACTCACTAAAGGAAGTTCATAATGCAGGGTTGGTTCCCTTTGACCTCTTCGAACTTTAAAAGCGTGTTCCTAGAGTTCAGTAAGCATTTGAGTTTTGACATCGTTCAGCTATGTCCATCGCGATGTGAAACCGTCAAATTATGCGATTGGAGAGCCTGGAACGTCAAAAGAGAAAGTGGTTTACATACTCGATTTCGGACTCGCCCGGTCATTCAGAGTAGGTCCTTCGTACGAAAGGGTGGATCATCACGATGGTATAAAATGTTTACAATTCAGAGAATACTGCCCGATGGTAAAGTGGTACTTCGGAATCCAAGGAAAACCGTGCAGTTCAGGTTAGTTTGCTAAATGCCAAACTGGCTTGGCCGTTCTGGGGTGAAGCTCTCTGGACTTTCAGTCACTCCTGTGATTCAGTAGTAAATTCAGACGAGGGCATAATGCTAAGCTTACAGAGGCACAACACGGTACTGCTCAATCAATGCGCATAGTCGAGAAGAACAAGGACGACAAGATGATTTGTGGAGTGTTTTTTATATGCTCGTCGAAATGCTCATCGGAAATTTACCATGGTGGGCTGGAATCGGTTGAAGCATTAAACCTGTCGCAGCCTTCCGTAGAGGTAGCTCAGCAAGTAGAGCCACTACCATGAAGATCCGCCTGGGACAGCGGTCCCCTTAGACCAGTGCGTAAATCTGGAGAGAGAGTGATGCCATGCTCACTGTGCCCCTCATTGATGGAAATGCGGAGCGACGCAAAGGGTATAGGTCCACTCAGCCCCTACTCCCATTCAATGAGATTACTATATCGGGTGGCGCCCAATCCACAAATCAGTAAGTTCCACTACGGTCCGACTATAAACGTCTTGACTGTCTCCTCGACCCCCTAACAGGAAAAAGAGCAAATGAAGCTCTCCATTCACTTCGTGAAAGCCAGTTTACATACGGACGCTACTATTCCAAAGAGAGAGCAGAGTGGTCACATCGTTTGGCTGTTTATGCCAACTTACTTCCTTTGCTTTGGGATCTTTCCTTCTCATGTATTCTATAGCCTTATAGGAAGAACATGACCGACCATGGTCCCACAGAACGAGAAAAGGTCCAGAAAGAAGGTGAACTACTTCAGCAATGTCCAAAGGAATTCGAACTGTATATCTCGCATTTGAAGCAGCTTAACTATGCCAGCACCCCAGGTTGGTGATAGCTGTGTCCGCAGTTCAACTTCTCTTAGTCTAGCTCTTTCTCCTAGTTGGGCGATGACTATTTCGGCAGCTTAGCTGATTTGTAGAGGGTGTCGACGTAGTATTACAAACGTTCCATCTCAGTGCAAACACATCTAGCAAGCCATTCGCCATCGGTGGCACCGCGGCCACCACTGACAACCAACTGCGTAATAATTCTCCTGTAGTTTGGCAAACCTTCAAAATAATCACAATGAGAATAAGGACGAAGGATATGGCGTTGATCGCTCACGTTTCGGGGGATGCGCCCGTGCATTAGACTTTGGTACGGATTCGTAGTGGTGGTGTGAATACCTATGTGGTCTATACAATGATTTTCTGTAGCAGCCAATGTACACTCTGGTGCTTTTATTCCTCAAAATAATTAACCGACGCTAAAGGGATGAAAGTCCTGGCTGATCTGGGCGAGAATCGATCTGCGATACGCACTCGTGACCATACCCTGTGATAGCGCACCACTTGCCACCACACAGCAACCCTCCCCTCACTCCTTGCAATTACGATACAGTACAATGATCAGTTACAAGCTCCTAAACAGAATAGTATTTGAAGCCCACAAGTGGTATATCTAGTAATGGATGTTCCTTGCAGATTATGAACTTCTGCGTAACGTGCTGTTTCAAGCATTTAAAAAGAACCATTTCACATTAACTATGAAACTGGACTGGGAAAAAACTGGGGAACATGGCAGCATTTATAGCTGGAACAATAGCGACTTGTATGTTTCCCATTTCTATAGTGCCCGCAAAAACATGAATCTTATGCTGACCATTTCCAGGCCAAGGGTTATCTCCAGAGATTCGACAAACGTGACACTAGAACAGATACTAATGATGCCTGGGGAACTTGATGAAATCAACGAAGACGTGAGTATTTGAATTGCTCTAAATATTAGGGAATAAGGATATAAGATAAAAGTCTTTGGCACTAACAAGTCCTATCTCTGGTATGCGCCCTGCATTCGACTGCCATTCATAATCGTAGAGGGGGTTTAAAGCCATTTTTGGCCTGTACAATGAATTGTGATGGCAAGTCGATGTACAAGTCAGTGTTTTTGTTTTCCCACAAGAGACTGATACCAATTTAACCGACCCCGGGAAGCTCGATGGTCCAGGGCGGGTATCGACTCGGGATTGAACCCCCTATCTGTGTGTGTGTATAGTAGTGAGTGCTCTTTGCCACTACACCACCTCTGCTGCTGAACAGTACAGTAGATAAGCTGAATTTAGGCGGTTCGTTTCAGGACGCAATGAAATCCGTGGATTGTGAAGTATACGCGACAAATTCTTCCCAGGACGACACTTTGGACGAAATCAACAGTACAGACAAGGATAAACCCAAAGAAGTTGAAGTACCATCAAAGGTTACTTTTGCTCCTTCGATAATGTTCGTACTACACCCTTTTGAAAGGATGAAAGATAAAGTCTTTGGGCGCTAATCAATCCCATCTGAGGGATGCGCCCACGCATTCGACTTCTATTCAAAATAGTAACGACCATTGAATGGGTACGTGGCCCATACAATGGCTCNTGCGGTGGTCAGTTAATGTGCAAGTCAGTGCTTTCAACCTTGCAGGCGGATCTAGTACAATCAGCCGACCCAAAGATAGAAGGCGGGCCTGAGAGGATAGATCCGGGATTCGAACTAGTGGCCATGCTTGTAGCATAGCACCCCTCTTGTCATTGCACCACCTCTACCCTGTTGAGTAACGAAATCAATTTGTGTTTCTACTATGCCTAACAACCAACCATGTCCTGACGTTACACGTTACTTCTACTGGAAGCGCTCTACTCATATTCTGCGTTGTATCCCTACCTAAGCAAATGCGCTGAGATTGGGAGGCTTTGGAATTTTCCTGTTCAGTGCTAACCCTAGTTCTCCTCCGAAATGCGTTTCCGAGGTACTTCTCGTATCTGCTAGTGACCATCCGATTCCTTCCATCGCAGCTCTGGCCTAAGGACGTACCCTCTTTTCGTGTCTTCGTCTGTCGTCTGACTCCTGATTTCTTCCTCAAAGGGAAGTGACCGCTGGTCTTCCTCCATCAAGGGTGCTGACTTAGCATCACCAATCTCACTCCGTAGTTCGTCGTACGTCCCTAGTTGGCGAGGGAGAATGGGCCGTTAGTTAGCCCATTGTATGGAATCGGCGATAGACAGCATGTTCGAGGCATATAAGTAGGCCACAAGGGATATAGGATGCTAGTATAGGGCAAAATTCACGGGCAGCAGAAGGATAGTTACACTACGGGGGGACTTTCAGCATAGCCACTTCACTCTACCCACATAGGCAAGTTGGCACTCAGGATTCAACGCTTCGGGTCGATATTGTACAGTAACTAACTCCACCTCCTACTTCTTACGTCATAGGTTTCAACAATATATTCACCATTAGTAACATCACTAGGGTCTGGCTTCTGCTTGGTCGAAGTTAGAAAGATTCTGTATATTCAGCCGATCTCTGCCGCAATGGAGAGCCCCGTAAGCAATGTAGCCAATACTGCCAAAAAGGTATGTTGTTTTCTTTCTGAATGGGTTGAATAGTGGATAGGATGAATGAGCTGAGCAGTGTGGACGAGTCTTCCTAGCAGAAATCCGTCCTCCTGAAGAAGATTCCAAGCCATCTGGCTGCTCCCATCTTCGGAAGGAGCATGATGTGAACGTGATCAAGCGGCCAGACCTAACTGGTACACATAGTTGAAGGCCGTCGTTGTTATAGCGGACCTGATCTTTTCGTATTCATTCAGATGTCAGATTTCTGAGGAGGGAAGGACTGGTCTCCAAGGGGGAAACTGCTCACGTCGTTCTGGCTCGATACTTTGAAGCAATCAACTTGGAATTTTCACAAGCATCTTGGAATATTTCAGCCACCCGCACCGAAATATCAAAGTGGGAAAGAGTACAAGTACAAAGCAAAGTATGATCCATCAGCGAAAAAGAAATCACCTGCTAATGAAAAACCCAAAACAAAATCAAAAGAATCGGCGAAGCAGAAACGTCGCTATGAAAAAGCTCAGGTTTGTGTAGGAATCACTTCGATTTTTTTGAAATAACAGCTTTTGCTCAAACACTTTTACGTAAGTGGAAGTAAGATCTTCGGTGCATTCAAAGAAAAAATTCTGAAGGGAATTGAACTCGGGAGGTGATATGTATTAAAATCTAAAATAAACAATGGTAATCAAGTGGTTAAAGGATGCGCCATGCACTCGAACGTATAAGGGGTTAAAATTGCCTTTAAATTTGACTTTGGTCTATGCAACGACTCGAAAGAACTGCCCAATTTCTTTGAACGAGGATATATGTGTACTATGAAGCATAAAGTCTCTGGCATCGAGGCCTACGCATTCAACCCCCGTTTAGGATCGGGTTGAATGTGTACATGGGTTCATGGATTACTCAACTTGCAACCAATACATAAGTCGGCACCGTTACCCTCCCAGACGAGCCTGGTACCAATTAACTAACCCCGTAGGGCGGAAGGCCTGGTGAGTGTCGGTCAGGTATTCTCCGGATCTTAAGCTCGTGATAGTGCGCCACTGTCACTAAATCATTGCTTTTACTCTCTAGACAACTATGGTGTAGATTAGCCAATCCGTAGGAATAATTAGCCTAAATCACTTGGGCGGAATGGGCAGGTCCCACTTTGAAGACCGAATGACAGTGGGTGGAAAATATAGGGTACCCATTATTCAATACAACATTTTGCGTTACAGGAAGCCAGAATGAAAGCAAAGGGAGGGTACGCAAAGAAGGAGCCGTCAAGCCCTGATAACGTTCATAAAGCTCACATCAAGGTAAGGAAAGAAGGAAAATCCTGAAAGGAAATCCAGAGTTGTGAGAAATAGATGGGAAAGTAGAGCTCCTAAGGGCAAAGAGAACAAGTGAATCATCTACAAGTTGTCAATAGGGAAGTACTGAGGGCTTAGAGAGTTGGGCTAAATAACACTGGGTGTACGATAACTTATACTGATTAGTCTTACCGGTCAGAAGCCAACTCGTGCGATTCATTTTACTAGCATTTCGTGAAAAAAAAACCTCGTAACAGTTCTATGGTTACTAAGGTTCAATCGGAGGCCTCTGTGCGGTGATCAACGCCTTTTTTGAGATACGCTCAGCACTCGTCTTCCATTCCTAGTCGCAGTGGAGTATTGAATGCCTATGTGGCCTATACACTGACTTGCAATGTCCAGCCAATATTAATTCGGTACTTTTACCTCCAAGACGAGTCTGGCTCCATTTAACCGAACCCAGAGGGATGTAAGGCACGATTAGTCTAGGCGGGTACTGATTCGGGACTCGATCTTAAAACCGTGCATGCGTAATGCATGACTTGCCACCATGCCACCTTCAAGCTCTAGTAGCTTGTCTGAAAAACATACAACTTTATCCCAAAGCAGTCCGGCAGTGCAAAAGTGGTTTTTGTTTTTCAGGTGTGAAGATAAGAAAGGCAGCCAATTAATAAGCAATAAATGAAACATCCGAACTATATACGTTGATGTAAATAAAGGATATGCCTGGTGCCTGTCTCTCCATATTTTCACAAAACCACATAACACATAAATCTCGAGGCGAACTTTCCCTGACGTTGAATCGTCTGTTGCCGACATATTTTTCAAAGATCATTAGAAAGCTATGTAGTCTTTTAGTCGGTTATCTTCAACAGGACATTACCTTCCACACGAAAGACATCATCTTCAATTAAAAAAGCCAGTAAAAAAAATGTGTGGATAGACCAAGTTATCTTAGCTCCGCTCTCAAGCGCTCCAAATTTTCGGCCTTGAAATGACCAAAAAATTAATGGTACACATAATGCTTAGAAAATTTCATAAATAAAGTTTATTTTATCACTTATATACAGAAAACATGAACACTTTCAAGTGTTTCACGGGTACTTTCGTGGACGACCGCGAGGGCGGCGATTTACGTTGGATTCCTGTAAATAAGTAGCCAGTGAGTAAGTTGATCGCGAAAATTATTCATTTCGAATCATACAACTTTATCTGTATAGAAGCTTATCTGAAGAATCTAAAGATAAAATTTAGCAATCGGCAAATTTAGGACCCTTATAAACAAAGCTTCTCCCACAGTAACAATTGAGTTTCATATAAACCTTCCAATCAAGCTACTAGTTTTAATGTAAAATTCGCAAAGATCAGCTTGATCGAGAGTCGCCTTCAGGGTCTAGTCAAGCTATACCGAGATTAAGATAAAGTTGACCATGGTGGTCCGCTTTCAGGGTGTTAGTAAACAGCAAGTTGGGCTAGCATAGCTCTAAACTTACATCTGCTTTGGAAGAGTGTTTTTGTATAAACCGCCTGGCTTCCTCTTCGGCAGAAGGATTACTTTGAACGCTGAGCGTTTGATACGCTGTCCTGTAAGCTACCGTTTAGTAGCGTTCAAGGAAAAAAAGCTGTAAGCTGCTCATCGGAATCACAATTTCACACGAGAAACCCACCGTCGAACTCCTCGCAACAAATCACGATCATATCGTGGCACCTTGTTTTTGTACAATACGTCTCGTAGTAAATCGCCTATAGGAGGGCCATCTGAAGTATCATCACTTTTACCAGTGGTAACAGTAGAAATATCATTTAGAAAATCACATAAACAGAGAAAACTTACCTTCTTGCTCTCTGCTTGGATGAATGAATCTTGAAGGCCCTTCTCCTAATGTACACTCTCTTTCCTGTTCTCTCTGCGTACTCACGGGATGATGTTGCTGTTGCATAGAAGGGTGGTTGTCCGCGTCCTTTTCGTAAGTCCCAACATTGGGAACCACTTTCCGCACCTGACCCATTAAAATAAAATAATTGTACAGGAAAAGTAAGAGTTTAATCCGAAATTAATGCGCTAGATCCCAACTGCTGTGCTCAGTCTAGAGTTATCAGACTTCAGGATTTTATGATATGCTATGAAGAGCAGTATGGGATGTTGTCAGAAAGCACGGATGTAGGACCCACAGATCATACGCGTGTAGAGGAAGGTCAGTTCCCTTGTAACTACAACTTGACAAATTTTAAGGCGGAAATCATTGGAGGTGAAAATCTAACGATATGTTCCGATGATGCTCATTACCCAACACCGCAAAAGAAGGAAAATCATTATCAGAGCCTTTCTGCAGGGCTCAACATCTAACCTCAGAAGCAGAATACGCGTTGAAGCTGGGTAAGGTGGGGGGTAAAGTACCAACCCCGATAGCGGACACTGTCACATGCTAGATGAAGCATGAAACTCTCTTGACGAAAAGATAATTCTTTACCTTCCCAAGTATTGTACGCTTCACGACGACAATCTGCCCATTGTCACCTCTTCGCACCAAGACCTTCTGTCGCAGGGGAAGACTTTCTTCTGAACTGAATGGAGAAACGGTTTGGAACTTTTCTTTCGCAACTACAATCGTTTATGATGGGTGTCAGATAAAAACTCACTCGGACTTCACTTCAGGAACAGCACTGAACGATTTTTCTCCCGCGACAACTACCTATAAATTCAAAGAAAGAAAAGATACTACAAAATTAAAGTTAAAGTTAAATAAGATATTACAATATTACAAAAAAATTGAATGCGCTCGGTCCTTTCCTGCTTTGGAAGAGGAAGCCGTTTATAATACCACTAAGTCTCACCTGTGATAAGGTTGTAGGAGACGAGCTACAGTGACGATCAGGAAGGTCANCCTTCAAGCTCTAGTAGCTTGTCTGAAAAACATACAACTTTATCCCAAAGCAGTCCGGCAGTGCAAAAGTGGTTTTTGTTTTTCAGGTGTGAAGANTCACCTCTTCGCACCAAGACCTTCTGTCGCAGGGGAAGACTTTCTTCTGAACTGAATGGAGAAACGGTTTGGAACTTTTCTTTCGCAACTACAATCGTTTATGATGGGTGTCAGATAAAAACTCACTCGGACTTCACTTCAGGAACAGCACTGAACGATTTTTCTCCCGCGACAACTACCTATAAATTCAAAGAAAGAAAAGATACTACAAAATTAAAGTTAAAGTTAAATAAGATATTACAATATTACAAAAAAATTGAATGCGCTCGGTCCTTTCCTGCTTT
The DNA here is from genome assembly GCA_900617895.1 of Haemonchus placei. NCBI lineage: Eukaryota > Metazoa > Nematoda > Chromadorea > Rhabditida > Trichostrongylidae > Haemonchus > Haemonchus placei. Next base: position 43,566 of record UZAF01016706.1, read on the forward strand.
GGAAGAGGAAGCCGTTTATAATACCACTAAGTCTCACCTGTGATAAGGTTGTAGGAGACGAGCTACAGTGACGATCAGGAAGGTCAGTCGATATAGGATCTTCATCTATAAAAATATACATTAAGATTTCAATTATTTTCGAGGGCGCCTCCCACAAGTTGAATCAATCATAAGATGGGCATGACAAAAACGGCAACTCATAGCCACAGGCTGCATAGCTATGACTCTCAAGTCAAAGAAGCTAAAGAAGTGGAGAATCATACAGCCCGCGGGGCATGGAGCCTCGAGTCAGGACGGATTCAGTCCACACGTACACAAGAGGAAAACTTTCTTCATTATGGAAGTTCTTAAGAGAAGAAAACAATAAAAAAGAACAGAGAATCCCCGTTGAACTAGGGAGATTGGAACCGTACTGCTTAAGTAAAAGTAATATGAAGGCTTAGTAAAGTGATTAACTTATTATATGATATTATTACCTTGTAAAGCAGAAACGTTTGCTTCCGAGACTTCATCTGCCATGGATGACGATGGAGCACACTCTGGATCAGCCATGACGTCATCAAGAATATGCATCAACTTTCCAAGATAGTGATTTACGGTGTGAACACTGCGGGTGTATTGCATGCGTTCCTTTAGCATCTAAACGATAGCTACTTCTCGGTCAGATCGATATCAGTTCAGTCAACGGCACATAAAATAAACGGCTCTAACTGTTAGAACGCGTTGCCAAGGCACTACTTCGGAGCATGAGTTATAGACCAAGAAGTCGACTCACATCACAGGTCATTTCAAACTGTAGCACGGAATTGTAGGTTTCTGCGTCAGCGAAATTCTCTCGCCTCGTAATATATGACGGTACATAGCATTCCTGAAATGTCACCATTTCCCCAAAATGAATTAGAAAAAATCGTTGCAGAATGAATTAAAAAATATAATAAAAGTACAGTGGATGCTTCAAGGCTGTAATCTAGTACCTTCTCTCGGCTTTGATATTTCTCTGCAGTTCTGTCGTTAGCAATCTTTTGAACAACCTAAACAAATGGAATCGTTTAAAAGAATTGACACTCTTGCGAAATATTTCCTATACATTAGTGAAGTTATAAATAATCATCTGGTCGCAAACAGGGTCTTTGTGAAAAGACTTCGAGAAGGTCAGAACGCAAGCTCTTCCTATTTATAAAAGCAGCAGATCAAGTCATGTGTGAGAGGAAAAGAGTCAAAAACAAGACATAATAGAAGGACAGGTTTCTCAAAAATCACGAATTCAAAAAGTCTCGAAATTGGTCATTTTGATGAGGATCACTTATCAAATAACTGGATAATCGCTACGATAAAGTAGAGGGAAGACCAGGATCAGGAGGGTTTTTCGTTCAGGAGTAAATCAGAGGAAGATCTGAGAAAAGTGACCTTTTGACGTTGCTGTGAGCGCGAGTTATCGAAGACGCCCTCGGCATTTTCTACCCATTCATTGCCATCGACTCGATCATATTCGCCACGGTTATCATAATCTGAACAAAATCTTATACGAACAGCCATAAATGAGTGCTCAGCAAGCAAGAAACACAAAAACTGATGCAAATAGAAGTATACAAAAAAGGACATACATTTTCCCTGTGGAGAATGACAGCGCGGGATGTTGTCAATTTTCCTCATCTTCAAGGATGGATTCACACCTAAAACGAAACGGCCGACTTGACGTTAGCTGCAGTTTGATTTGAAAAAGTTTCGCAAAAATGACCCACAAAATGAAGGTGGTTGATTCCTCCGTTTGATTCTTTGCAGGCCTTTGTCTTGAATTAGCTGTTGTGTCCGTTCACGCCTTGCTGCTAGTTCGCGCATGAACACCTAATGACAAAAATCGTAACCAGTAACGCTACTTGGAAGAAACTGTCACCTCTGGGGTGAAGTAATCGACAGGTTTGCAAGTAGGAACCGCTTCTGTTGGATCGTCTGCAAAATATTTAAAAAAAAGGGAAAAAGGGGAAGACACTGCAGATGTTAATGTTGAAGGAATGGAATCAACGCTCGAACGAACAAACAAATACTAACCACTGTGGAAGTAGTGATCCAGGCAATAGTCGACCACCACTTCGTTAAGCTCGCCTTGGATGATCAGCTAGAATTTTCTTTTCAAAAATATCGGAAAAAGTACGATGAAGACTAAAGCAAGAAGAAAACGTTGTTGTGATTACAGAAACAATAAACCGCCTGTAGTGCAACCGAACAAAAAAGAAAACGATTTTATATACATCGAAATTCTAGTAATATAAAGTTAATCTAGATGTGAAGGCATATAACTGATACCCCTATGACGATTGGTAACGGTCACAAATCGAAAAGCTCAAGGATGGCAAAGTAGGAGCTAGGAGTTGGCCGCATAAATCTATTCAAGATAGAAAAACGTTGTTTGAAAACCAAAATAATCTCCGCGCAGAAAAGTTGCTTTCTGAAATTTGAAAACGAGGTTTTCTCCTGTGTTGATCTGTATTGTCGGTATGGAAATGAGACCTTCCACTAATTCCTTACCGAGGAAGAATGAAAATACTGGTCCACTGAAAAGAGTTTTTGTCTACCGTGAAAAAAATATTAAAAGGGTACTAAGAAGTGGCACTAACGACGCGCGACTAATGAGACAGCATCACTAAATCTTGCGAGAGGTGATCTTTTCCTTCGGGCGTAACCTCGTAGGTAAGTGAAATGGAGGTAGAAAGGATATTCCTATACAGTAGAGAGTGAGTTTGTATCAAATGAACAAAACCGTGACGGAAACAGAAGTACTTGTTCTCACCCGCCAATCAAGAACTCGAATGAATGCTGTGCAATGCATGTCCGGAACGCTAGCACGATTATGGTTTTTATAGTGTCGAATATCGTTCTGGCAGAGATAGTACATATGTTCGTCATGGAGACACAACTTCTTCAATCGGTATCTGCTATGATACTGTAGTTCACGAACCCATTGCTAAAAATCGTGTGCTTCCATTTAGAAATTGACTCTGATCTATCATAAACAGAAATTCAAACTGGACAGCAGTCTACCTCAAACAAGCCAGGATCAGCAAAAGTGAACCTGCTTATAACAGCTGCTTTCCTATTGTGATCAAAAAACATATGTTCAAGTAACTGATCTTGTGAGGGAACTTCAGGAGTGCTGCCAAATATAGCGTGACAGCTCATACACATAGTCTGCAAATGAACTACAAAAAATGAGTTTAGCTTAGAACGAACCTATTTTCTGACAATATCTATCGAATAACTTGAGAAACTACCACTTCTCAAATCTTTATGCCTGAAACTGTTCAACGAAATAGAAGTGTAAACTGCTAAAAACGGCGTATATCCAAAAAACCTTACAGGAGGGAAAGGTTTTGTACGGCGAAACTTCACCGCACTATTTCCGGCAGCAACACCGAAGGAATCATAGTACATAGCCTGAGAATCTGTCTCGCGTGCTTCACCCGCAAATCTTTTACGATATACCTGAACAAAGCTGTCTAGGATGAAGGTAGAGACATGGAAGCACTACTGAATATGAATAGTTATTACTGAGAAAAAACCAAGAAAACAAAAAGATATTCCGACCATTATTTGAGAAGTATTTGCAAATTAGATTCTTGAGTATTGAGAATTCAAAAATGGGGCACTACAAAATGTTTGACCTGTTGGTGTTCGCTCAATGAGCACCTAGACCTAATGAGACACATAGGACCTATCTCTAAATATTATTCAGCTAGATGTCCCTGATTTCAATTCTAACCTGCCTAAAAGAAAAGTTTTTTTTTTGTAGAGAGGCGATGGGTGCTCATAGTGGCGCCTGTGATGATGTGATACAGCGTTAAGTCTGCTTCAAGTGTTCTTCCTGCGCGTGCTCCTTATAACCGTAACCTAAAGGATAAATGCTGGCTAATGAGTTAAGCTATTTCCATAGCAATCGCAAAAGCTCTAGAATATTATCGCTTATGAACGCACAGTACAATAGTGAGACGGCTAGCTTGTGTCATAAACTAGGGGTTCGCCATAACAGTGCCCCTCATTGCCAAGGGTGATGAACCTTCAAAATGATTGATAAAAAAAGTCGATTTTAACAATCTACTATGGGAGAATCGTTAAGGAATCTCAAAAAAGGAAATGTGCAGTCCTTTTATAAGCAAGACAGGACATGGAAACGATTANTGAAAACCCACCAAATTGGCTCGGTGATCTTCCAGATTAGATCGGAGCGTTTCGAACGAAGGAAAGAGGTGCACAATATCCGTATGTTCATTCATTACCTTATCCACTGAAAACAAAAATGCAGCGGACTGAAAGATCACGAAAGACTTCGAAGGTTACTCACGATAAGCATGATAAAGGGCGTCAAGGGGTAGATCGGTGAACTCTGCCATCAATCTGAGATCGTAAACAGTTATTCGCAATCTGATCTAAAACATACATGTAAGACAGCTTTACATCTAACTCTTGAGCAAAAACCGACCTGTACATCATCAGGATGACAAGAACTACAGTGCGGTTCGCGCACACGTAATTCTGTTATATTAGGAGACGTTCGAATGGCGCCTTTACATGATGGATTTGCACAGCGCCAAAGGTTCCAATTTGCAGGCTTTACCTGCATGACAGTGGATTTTACAAGATTTATACAACACTAACCTTTACAAAACTTTGCAACAATGTCACTCACAAATCCATTTATATTGTAAAGATGTCCTTCAAAAGCCAGTTGTTTTCGGCATCTTTTGGAAAAACATAGAAACATTTTAGAGCCGTTCGTAAAGACAATGGTTCGGCTTAGTAGATCTGGCAAGTTCATACACAATTCGTCAGTTCCTTCCACAGAGTTATCAGCATAGTAAATTTGCCGCCCTAAAAGAAAAATTAATTGGTAACGAGGCTGCTCTCAGCACTCCTCAAAAAAGGATGCTGATCGAAATGGTGAAGCCAGCCTGAGAAGAGCCAATAGAGTAAGCCAAGCTTTAGATTCTTCAGATTGAACGGTCAGTAATTCAGCATAAGCCTAGATAGCATGAAAATGTTACGGTTATGCATCTGGACTGCCGCAAAAAAANCACGTTCTCATAGCATTCTGTCACATTTTCAAGCCCTGTTCTCATGAAACTAGCGGTACATATGAAGAAAAGCGATGAAAGGAATTCATATCTGAAATATACTAGAAATTTCACCTGGTTCGCGCATCCCAGTAGAAATCACGACTTCATTCGGATGCAGAAGAACATTTTGCCCAATGTCATGGTCATCAACAACACCATCAACCTCGATGAATTCTTCTACTTCCTCTTCATGGACTGCCTGGAACAGAAAGAAATCGAAGTTAATGAATAGAATGACCCCGATAAGAGAGAAAAGGCGACATTTATTGTTCAACAATGAACCTATCTAGTACTTCGACTTCAGTGGCTTGAATGGAGCAATTCCTTAATACATCCGCGATCTTTTGAAAAAGTGATACAACTCTTTTACAATATTCTGAGGCTCCGAGTTTTTAAAAAATATCGGCATCATTCTCGCAACAGAAGTTATAAAGCTATAAATACCCCAGACTAAAGTAATTCAAAAGACACTGTCTTACAATGAAAAGATTGTAAGGCTTGAGATGTCATGTTATGATCGTTCTGCGATCGACCACAACCCAAAGGTGATGTGCTCACCGTAGCAATGAACTCCTGTCGTCCCATAAGTAACTAATTCCAAGAGAAGGCCGGAGTGGCCGGCCTATACGCTCAGTATCTATGTAGAATGAACCCGATTCCAAGCAATGTATGACCAATACCTCAGGAGCAATGGTCTCTTCATGCTCCACTTGATGAATCCAATCTCGCTCCATATCTTCGGTGACATTCTCATTATCTGCTATACCGTGAGATGATCGATCTTCACTCATTACATCTATCTGCAATAGATAAAGACTTTTTAATGCGGGTAGCTATGTGGGACATGTGCTAGGAGTAGCCGGTACCTGGTCCGGCAGAGTCCGGAAAAGAATTTGGCATTTTCAGAGATTTATGGACCCCCACCCTAAAGGTTCCCCCACTCTCCTGGCCCATGAATAGCCTGTTGTATAGCCATCTGGAGTTGCTATCTGATAGCAAAGGAACAAGCTACACTTGATTACTCCTAGAATGGAAGTAAATAATTGCTATAACTTAACCCCACCACCTGAGACATCACTTCCCCTCATAGCGCACAAATTCCAAAATTGATAATTCTCAATAAAAAAAAACTTTTGTATAGCTGCTCTTTTCAAATCTGGATATGTGAGTGACGTCTTATTAGACACGTCATCTGTATTCACAGAAAGAACGCAGGCCACGTCTAAAAGTAAGCCTGCTTTGGTCGCTGGAATTTTCAGTATTTATAAATGCTATTTTAGATGATTTTGAGAATTTAAGAATCTGAAGAATTTAAGAATCTGAGTCGCTCTTTGCACGAACTGATTCAAAACTGATAGATGCGATTCAGCTCTTGAAGCATAATTTTCTCTGAAAACTTGTCGAAACATTTCGGGATCCTGATTAATCCATGCTCTTGAGATCAGGACGGGCCCAGATTCTCTTCAGGAACTAGCCTTGGAATATTGCTTGTCAGTCAGAGGATAGCCGGCAAGGGTTTATTTCTGTACGGATCTGAATTCGTACCGTAATCCATCCCTGTTTCCATACCCTACACCTAATACATGTTATTTTACGACTGCCATTAACGTGCTAGACTAACTAACGGTTGAGTTAGGAATACGCAATAATCTGCGCGCTTGTCACCTGTACTGCTTCTAGGAATTCAGTTTCTAGGAAGTTTTCCCCAACACTGCAATCGAATTTGAAATCGCTGGGAAAATGGAGTTTTATTCAACAGATTGAAGGCGTTTTTAGAAGGATGGCCGCTTTTTAACTTTTTATTTACTTTTTCAGTTCCCAATAACCGTGGCAGTCAACCTGATGTATGAGCTTGGAAATATTAGGCAGGACTCGTTTCTGAGGTCGATAAATTTGCCGATCACCCACGCCTTCCTTTAATGTCCGCACAACTCATGAACAATACTCATTTGCTCATCTATTACTGTTCTTTGAAAACATTTTTAGAATTACGGTCAACTTTGTTTACCCACATTGTTATTGTTTCCTTCGCTGCACAAGTAAATATAATGTCGCTTAAGAAAATTCTCCTTATCTTGGTAAAATGATGTTCCCACTTTAATGAAATTTCTGATGATATCTAAAATAAAATTTCCGCAGTAGAGGTGAAGTGCAAAACTTCCGACCACGGCAGGATTCGAACCTGCAATCTTCTGCTCCGTAGGCAGACGCGTTATCCATTGCGCCACGCGGCCATGTGTCATGACGTGCTTTCTGCATAGAGGGGCCTGATTTGATCCTAGACCATCCTTGTATTGTACATTTTTATATTTTGTTACACATTGCACATGTTGATTTTTCGATGGAGGTAGTGTAGTGTGTTGTCACTACATTACCTCCATTAAAAAAATCTTGATGGAGAGCACATCGAACACTTTTCAAGCCCTTTCCGGGGGACTTGAGAAAGGCTTTCGAGCCTAAGTACTCGTCATTACTTTAGAGATGCTGAAAATTAGTTTTTCCGAGACATTTCCATCCTTTTTTATACCACTGGATGGTTCATTATACCACTAGATGGTTCAGAAAAACTTTGAAATCTCCAGTGCGTGTATATGCAACAGACTAACTAGTTTTCGCGGAAATCGTTTTATGGCTTCGGAAAGCTACCTTGTCAGCGGCTCTATGAAGTGGCTAAGGCAGAGGGTAGAACCTGATATGCAACACTGCTAGAGTTTCCAATCACCAGTGGGATTTCGCCAAAATGACCACCGTTTAGGGAACGGTTTGCTGGTACCAGGTTCGCCTCACTGGTCGCTTGGGAGGGGTCGCTTAAATTCGGACTTCTTCCTCGATTGCTTTCGCCTTGATTTAGGGTGTCATTGCGGTTTTTATTGATAGCCATCCATGGGGCTTATCTCAAACGACATCAAAAGGTGCCTTCCGATCCAATTCTTGCTTTAGCATGAGCCAAGCTATAGGCTGGTCTTCAATTCCCATTGCAGCCAGCCACAGTTCTATCAAATCGTGTCAATACGTCAGTGGAAACCGTTGCGATTGATCTGCCTAATTGGATTTCTTCCAAAGTTCACTTTCTATTTCTTCGCCCCGCCGGATTCCCTGATAACCGGTCATGATACACGTACTGAATTAGTCATCTACACCCGTCGGTCACCTTAGAAACCTGTCCTGATCGGTCATCGATCGGCGTAAGCGGCCGATCGCTACTCGAACATCCCTCATCTGGGCCATCCAACATCACTTTCAATCTACCTTCCCGTTGTTTTCTTCTTCGATTCAGTGCTCGAATATTTGTTGTGATTGGCAACTTTTGTGGATGAGACTACGATTTCAGATTGACCACAGAATTGTTGTTCGTAGGAAATGAGTAAGGAAAATGGCAACAGTCTGTATCCCGATATTCATGAAGGCAAATCCCAATCATCATCTTCTAAAAAGTTCATGGATCATGGACCTGAGGATCTAGCTCTGGTTGTGAAGGCGACCGACTTTGCTGCTAGACGGCATCGTAATCAGAAGCGTAAAGATCTTACTGGAACACCGTACATAAATCATCCTATTGGTGAGATTTTCTTAAAATGATGTCTTTAAACCTCTAGATTGCTTTGCTGGTTGTACCCTATTGAAAAAAAAGTGAAGTCTCTTTTGTTTGGATCAAAGGGTTGGTGGTGTAGTGGCAAAAGGCACTATCTCACACGCATGGTCACGGGCTCGAATGGTGGATCGATATCCTTTTAGACCAACCAAGCGTTCCATCCCTTCAGGGTCGGCTGATTAGTTCCAGACTGGTCTGGCAGTGGAAATGCACCGACCTGTACATCGGCTGACCACCTCCAGTCATTGTGTAGGTCACATACCCATCCATTGCACCACTACAATTCTGAATGGAACTCGAATGCGGGGTACATCCCTCAAGCGGGATTGGTGACTATCAAAAGACGTGGACTGTAACTGGAATCAAGTAAATCCAGAAGACCGGTTTTAAGACGGCGTACTTGTAGTGTCTGGAGAACTGAAACCATGTGTATTAGTGGAAGCCTCTGACATCTGAGGAATTAAGAGAAAGTGGCGTATTGATACGTAAATAGCGAAATTACATGAGACAGGTCTCGCTTTTTACGGTTTGCACATATCCTGGACCGGCTCCTGTATTGCCTATACGGGGGATATCGCTGGAATGGCGAAAGGCGGTCGATCATACGGGCAGGTCGGCCCCATTTGCTAGCAGCATCCGGGAGGTTGACACATTGACTCCTACATAATCTGGTCAGCGCAAGTCTTGTAAGAGACAATGCTTTAAAGGCACGGTTCACAATAAAAAAGGTTACTGAGTTCTTCGTTCAGGAATACTCAGCGCCCCCCCCCCCCCCC
>UZAF01016707.1:0-58876 GCA_900617895.1 Haemonchus placei
CCCCCTAACTACATTTTCACCATGTTAAGCATTTCATGTGAGATGTGCAGACATAGAGGAGAATTATGAGTCAACAAAAATTTGCGAGAAAATTGAAGTGCCAAACGCCAAACGAGACAAGATGTTGATACAGGCTACCCTCACAAAAGGCTAGTGGTCCGAGTCATACGTCAACTATGTCAAGTCATGCGTCAGCTCGAGAGAGCCGTGCCGAGACATGCGTAGGCTCGAGCCAGCCGCCAGGATTTGATCAGCCTCGCCACAACACCTACGAGAAAGCTGTCATGCCATTCATCAGTAGACACAGTATAAAAGGAGCCGCCTCATGGAGTCGAGGTCTCGGATGTCACCATAGCCTCCAGGCTAACCCCGACCCTTCGTCAAGGCTACTACCTGCCCTCTCGTCTTGTCCTCTCCTCCTGTCCTTCTCTTGTATTCAGCCTTCGTAACTTATTTGTACAATAAACTTATATAGAAACATATTCTTCTCTACAGAAGCATCCCTAAGTCCGCTACACATTCAAGTATAAGAATCGCGAACCTATAACTTGATAAGCTCCAAAAAAAGTCGGAATAGTGATGAATGGTGGCATTAGTAGGGAACGAGCAATATGCTTAACTCTGGGTCTCACAGCAAACAACAAACACAAATTTCCAAGCCCATCAAACATTCCATAGAGCAAATCATAAAGTTCCCGCGACTCGGAATGCAGTCTATAGACTTTCCAAAAGAATTTCTCAGGAAGTGGTTCCCATTATGAAGTTCTAACAGACAATGAAAAGATGGACGAAACTGGGAACAGAAGACATCACGAAGTCGGTCGTTCAGCACTACAAATCAAGAAATACCTCATTATTAGCAGTTGTTAGTCGAGTGGTTGAAATCGCCCATATGGGCCATCGACACCGTCAAACTTTTCGGAACGTTTCAGGTTCGAGTCCATCCCTTGAAGTCGTCTTTAAGGTGCCCTATGAGCACTTCACAGTCAGAACCAATCAATGAATGGGGTTCACAGCGAAGAATCCCCAAATATTTCTGCCTCCAAACTACATCCAGGGAGCTCTTTGAAGAGTTTCTTTACTAATGGTTCCCTTTCACGCTCCAATGTGAATTTCTCGCTCCAATGCAACCCCCTTTAAACAGCTGTTTTTCCTTTTTTGTTGATTTACTGATTTGTTTACTAGTTCGTTATTTGTCGATTATTTTAATATTTTTGTCCCACCAACACAACTGTGCTCAAAGTAGTGTGTTTTTCATTGATTGGTTTGCTTTCTCAGAATAAACTGAGCATTTATTCGAGTAATAGCCAGCAAATGGGTTTCAGCCGTCTTTCTCAGTTAGTTTATCCACGAACTCTTCTGAAAAAATGGTTGGGCGGTGTCTCATGGTTTGAATCGAGTAGTCAGCCGTTCGGAAGGGTTGGCAGGAGCATTTTGCGTCGTCGTACAACGGCCGGGAAGCCGCTTCTTTGTTGCTGCCTCTTCCAATGTGGTTCTTTCTTTGAAGAAGCTTCACTCGAAAGACGGGGCAGTGAGCTTCACTTTGTTTTTCTGTGGCTATCGGTCGGTCTGCTTTTTTTCATCGAAGGAGCTATTTCTAGTAAGTTATTCAAATCATGAATAATGATCGATTCGATTGATTCAGCTTCCCACGTGGCCCCCACATTTATTTCTAACAGCTTTGGGCACTCTCTGTTCATTCATCTTCTCCTACTTGTGCTCCTGTCACAATTATCTTCTTTCTTTCAAGCTTTCCCCATTTTCTTTCTACCATCAACGCTCTTAGTCACTCTTTTTTTTTTGAATCTGGTGTCCTTCTGCCACTCTCTTTGGGATATTTTTTTNTTTTTTTCCTGGTCTATGACTTCTTTTCCTCTCCATCTCCTGTTCCTTCCCTACAATTTTTTCAAGTTCTCCTTGATCGGCAGAAGGCAGGAAGGTTCAGTAGAGAACGAATTTCATAGCTCGGTGAAAATTTATTCGGTAGGGAAGGTCTGATCCGACACTGACTGGTGAGCATTAGAGGGCGCTAAAGTAAGGAGGGTCAGCCGGTTTGCCGATTACTTGTACTGCCTAACGGCCCATGGTGAGTGAATTGATTGCTCTATCCCGTTTTTTTTTTCCACGACGTAATCATCCCACCCACCCAGTGCTCCTCCCTCCCGTGCTAAGGCTGGTTTGGAAAAAAGTCATTTACTTTCTCGGCTAAGAAAGCATTCCTAAGCACCATAATGGGGCTCGCAATATCGGCTACCCCTCCACTGTGCTCTGGCGCTTAAGGTAAAAAAAAGCTGTGTCCACCCCTCTACCCTCAATTCCATTTTCACCCATGTGGCTCTTCACCAGTACCACTAGTTACAAAATGTATAACAACATGGTATATTTACATTATATAAGTGACCAGTGATGGGAATATGGGAAGAAATCGGATTCCGCTTCTATTACAATGAACCATTGGTTTTTCATACATAAGTGAAGAAATATCCGATAAAAAACCAAATGGGGAATCTCTATACTGAACGTCTTTTTAGCTATTTCTACGATTCGCGAATGCGCAGTAGGTGGGACCGACCGAGTGGGAATGGAAGTAAGTGGGAGTCGGCCCTTATGTTCTCACATTTGTAAGCTACTATCTTATGTGGTGAAGTGTATGAACATGAGATAGGGATTGGATCTGGGTAGGAAAGGATCTGGCAACCTTATCGTCAGAGTCTGACAGGCGACCAGGTGCCATACGTTGCATCATAGTATGTCTGCTGAGGTGAGCTTGAGTTATGCCTTATACAGTATTACGATTGAATTCCTCCAACAGAAGAGGTCACACAGGGATTGTTTACAGTGTAATGTAGCAAGTCAGGCCGACGTTGAAAGCGCTTGGCAGATGGTTCGTGCGATAGAGCAAGAAAGAACTGTCGCAGCTCCGATGACTCATCCTACCATGCTTCAACATTTCCTTCCCTTTCGATTGATTATACTAATGGGTAGTTAAAATTCCTTGTTGAATGTTGAAATCGTTCGATTTAGTGCCAGGTGCTCAATTCATGTATCTCCACATAATTTTTCGCTTTTCGAACTCTTTTTTTATCTTTAATTCCACTTCAGTGCTTTGATGATAAGTGTCAAGCCGGATTTGCTGCTGTAGTTACATTGGTTGGATGTAATGGCAACTGGCGAAATATCGCACACCTCTCCGCGAAACGCATTCTGGATTGATACCCGCCTAGACTGGTCTTAATTGGGTATGCGCCCTCACATGAACTTCCATTCAGAATTGTAGGTGATGTAAATGCGCATGTGGCTTAAGCAATGACTTGTAGTGGTCAGCCGGTGGACTAGTCAGTGCTTCTATCCTTCCAGATGAATCTGTTATCACCTAGCCCATCCAACCAAAGGGATGAGAAGCTTGCTGTGGCCAGACCTCAACAAGCTTTTCATCCCATTGGAGTCGGCTAGTTTAACGTTTTCATCTGGGAGAACACAAACACTGTCTTATCCTACGGACCACTTCAAGTCATTGTATAGGTCACGCATGCATTCAAAGGGCCACTACGTTACTGAATGGAAGTTGTTTATGTGGCGCACACGCAATGGGATTGATTGTGTTTTTTCCTTTCCTGCTTACATTAAATTAGTTGCTCTACACGTGGCCGAAACCCACTGTGACACACTGAGAGCAGATGAGCAAATAAGACTGACTAATGCCATTTATCTTGTTGTTTTGAAGGCATCCCGTAAATATGCTTCTAATTTACGTTTCACAGTACTTCATGAACGGTAGAAAGGTCGTTGATTATCATCAGCATTAACTGATATTATAGGCTGCTTTCATAGTCCACGATTTGGCCTGCGAGCGACCGAGCGACCGATCGATCGTGCGATTAGGGCGGCGTTTGCCCGCGCATCGACCAAGATTTATTTGTAAACGAGGGCTAAGCGTCGCCCCAACCGCTCGATCGCTCGCTCGCGGGCCAAATCGCGGACTATGAAAGAGGCCATAGTAATGAAGTGTGTTATGTCAGTATTAATGATAAACCCACTTAGCACCCTGAGTTCTCTTCGCTTTCTGTTACATGTTCCCCTAGCAATTTAATGTAGTGGCTTTCCTATTAGAGGACTTAGAACTGCTATCAGTTGATCGACACTACTGCGGTGAAGTACATGCCACGGTCATGATCTGTAGTTGCCATAAGTGCTATCATGAACTTCCTCCTGAGCTTCCTCATAAGTGTCCCTACTTCAGTAGTCAGTGGCTTTTTTATAACTGATATTATCGTAATCATGAGAAGTCTTGCGAATACACAGACGGATAGCCATACAAACCACAAATCGACCCCAAGTTACCACTCTATGTATAAGAAGAATGGAAACTGTCAGACGAGTTTTTTTTTTGCGGAAATTTTAGTTTATATGAACGACTACATGTCACCTGTTGTCCCCTTGATCATTGATTTGCTCGATTGGTGCCAGTTCATCTCATTCGTCCCTGTCGCGAGCCAGTACAAAATGTATACAACTGTTCTTCTCGGTCGAGATACATCGAAGATCGCATGTGGTTATCAATCCCAGACAGATACCTACTGAACGGCAGATCGAGTTCAACCTACGAACTTCTCAGAGTTGTTTACATTGTTTGGATTGTTTGTCGAACGAGGAAAGGAAAAGGTGAAAGAGAGCAAAAAAAAAAAGAAAAACTTGTGAGAAACTGAAAAGGAGGCTGCCCGATAAGAATTGTTTGTCAGGGAGAAATTGCATATCATCTTTCCCGGTATAATCTCAATGAACGATACAAACATTCCCGAACATTGCTCATATTCGATGTGCGAATAAATTTTTACGGCGCCATTTCATCATACATTCAATTTGATGGATTTTTCCTCCCACTTGTCTTGCCTATTTGTCCTCTCCGTAATGAACATTTCCATACAAGTAATTACTTCACTTACTACAATGGACTGTCTCACAATGAATATTCCGGTGTAGTTACTTGTAATGGGCAGTAGCGATTGGGACGAGTTGTGCAGCCACGATCAGTATGGAGCCATATGTCACATTTCCTCGACAACCTTAAAAAAGCTCTGAATAAGTCGTCTGAATCAAGTCTATTAAGCCAACCAAGTTTTTCATAACCTGGGATCTGTTTATCCGTAACAGACTCGTCTGGGAGGATAAAAGCACTGTCTTGGTTGGCTCCAATAAGTTTCTGTACCGGACGGAGACACACCAACTGTCACGGATTCTGATGGAGTTCGAAGACATGGGTGCATTCCAAAAAGAAGTGGTCACGGCTAAAAACTCCACTCCTTTTTCATTAATTCACTGTGTCATCTTGGGAATAAGTAATAAAGAAAGCCACTCACGCTTGGGATCAATCCGTCCATGCGATCTCACCAGCATGCTCGGTCAGGGCTTGACTCCTAAGACTGCATTTCATCACTGAATCCGCACCACCGAATCCCTAGTAACACTCCTCTGGTTAAACCGCTTCAGCGCTGTAATATTTGCTACAGTACCTCAGGTATCGTGTCATGACCTACAGTCGATGTCCAGCGGACACGTGTGCCACGTGGCACTCTCTAGTCCCATGATCAGTCGATACTACAGTCGTTACTGTGTGCTGTCCTTCCCTGGGCTCTGTTTTTGCTGTTCCCTAACATTTTCTTTTCGTTTTTTCTTTCCAACGTTTTGGGCCTGTAGGTACAGTCGCTAGGCTGACTTTCTGCTTGTTCCCCGTATGAAGTGGCAGGTTTTCGGGCAGGGTACTATCCACTTACACTGAGGCCTCAATACCGAATTGGATTCCAACTTTTCAATTTTATCGTGCTTTGCATTCTCTAAATGGTAAATGAGATTTTTTAAGAGTTTATAGATCTTTGCAGGGAACTGCAACATCAACTCGGAAAATGGCGGATCAGCTCGGCGCTGGCATGAAACAACTCAGTGTGAGTTTTATTCAAACTCGAAAACAACTAAGTTTTTTTTNTTTTTTTTATAAACGTCAAAGGAGGTGTTGAATTGCAGTATCCAGCAGTAAATGTACTGTATTGGAACTTCTGTTAGATCGCGAAGAAAGTCGATCAGGAGTCAGTAATTGAAAACATTAACAAGTTAGACTTAGCTGCTATTTGAGAGCTGGAACTGAGCTAGTAGAGACAGCCATAAGCCATTAATGTGGGCCATTGTCAAGGAACTACAACTCAGTTGCCTTCTTAATTGCTCTCATACGAAGGCGAAGAAGGTCTTGAGAGGCGTATTGCCTAACTTTCGTATTTCATTTGGGGAGCGACATTCATGGCTCCCATCATTTGTTGGTTGTGTTGATCTCGCGAATAACAGCTGAGTTGAAAATGTGGTTTGAGGGGAGGATGGAGGGAAGGACAGACGAATAAAGAGGTTTAGCCAAGTTCGTGTGTCCTCAATGGCACTTAGTGACGTTTCTCAACCGAGAGAATTTGTTTTTTTTTTTTCAAATACGTCCTAGGAGAGTAGATGCATCAGGGCGGGTGAGTCGGGGGAATGTTCAACTCTTACGCCCATTTCACCTTTCCGAACGAGGCAAGAATTTCACCCGTCCCGGAGCCCCTTCATGCCAGGTGGATACAAGCTAGGAACCTGGGCGCAGTAGGTGCAGTCGTAATAGGTGCATTTTTACGCAGATATATGCGTAAAACACTTAGTGTGAATGAGTCTTCTCTAAACACTGCATCCCTGCTCCTCCTCCTCCTCCTCCACCTCCTAACTACATTTTCAACTCAGAATGATCTTGGGCATTGAGGACTGGCCAGTCTCGCTCGTTTACATCCATTCCTACTGAAGTTCAACAGATGAATTCTATTCACCTATTAGTACTTGAAACAGATTTCTCCCTTGGAACATTTCGAGTGGTGATTGATGCACGCTTGGTTATCCAAAATTGTGACATTCACTTTCGGAGCCGAATATTTCATCCATTTTCATCCGCCCAGCGTATGCATTCATGGCAGTGCTGGTGACTGCAATACAAAAACTAGAGGCAGCCGTTGAATCAAATAGTGAGTAGACAAAGAAGAGGTAACGACGCCACGTGATAGCCATACAACTCGACTCGGCGTAGATGCAATAAGGATGAAGCTAGTTTTACTAATCGGGCAGAATTACGGCTTGTAAAAGAGGCTTACTACAGCTGGGGGTGAAACAAAGAGTTGCCCGCTGTGAGAGTTCCGTGGGCAGAGAAAGGAGAGAGCTGTCTAGCTCAGAATTCGATTGACCGGCTTCGAAGAATCGCTTCATTGGTTTAATTTGAAATCTCCCCTCTGATTGGTGAAATGTTTACATTGACAACTGTACCAGTCTTAGAGGTTGCTGCATGAGCATTAACATCGAAAAAGACCAATGGAATTATTTCTCTTGTAAGTGTGGTCGATTGAGCAACTACTCCCCTCGTAGTGGAGGGAATCGAAGTGAATGCTTCTGTCTTATTTGAAAGCAGTTGCGTTTGGAAATTAGAGTATTCCTTTGAAGAAACGACTCATGCGTGGACAGCCTAAGGAGGATGTTGAACGAGTACGGTTCCTATGAAAAACTAATTCATCTTATTTAGGTAAGCACTGTAGCTTTACCTGAGAAAAGAGATCCTGGAAGCCGCGGCACCAAAACAGAGTACCTCACGAACTTAACAAATATAAGTACGTGCTATATTTTTTTTGCAGATCGACGTTACCGACTTTAATTCAATTTTTAGACTTGAAGCCTAATGTACCGTTTTATAAGTACGATGTGCGAATGTACATTGTATACAAGGGTAACGACGGACATGAACATTTGAAAGAGCTAACCAAACAAACGAAAGACGAGTATGCCTTTTATTACTCATAGATTTGATTAGTAGATCGTGCAGTGATCGCTAGGTGATAAATCTATTTCAGTTTTCCCGAACAAGAGCGCAAAATTGCCTCTGTAGGAGTGTTCAAGTATATGTGCAAGAACTACAAAGACGTATTTCCTAATGACGGCGCACTTTTTTATGACCGGGCAGCCGTTCTTTTTTCAGCTCAAAATGAATTGAAACTTGGAGGACAGGTATACATTTCAGCTTTGAGTGTATTTCACAGTGAACACTTTATTTAAGAGTTAATTTAGGAAAAAACATTGAGCATAAAACCTACTGCAAATCTGGTGCCAGCAGCTGGAAAAGACGCGGTTGAAGTTCGTGTGGTTCTGAAAAAAGTTACGGAAGGGTATCAGGTTTGTCAGTTGTTTGGATGGTCGTTACTCTTGTAAAGGCTGTGGATTAGCTTCCAGAAGGAAATAATTCTCTAGGTTACGTCGAACGATTTGAACAAAGCTGTGAATATTCGCGACTGTGAACGAGACAAGGGAATGTTGGAAGTTCTGAATCTTGCTTTGTCGCAGAAAGGTTACCTGGAAACGTAAGTATTATCGAGAAAGTTATAATGCACCGGTATATATTCATTATGGCCCTATACATATTCATTGGTTTCATTTGCATCCGTACAGGTCCCAATTCGTGACGTATGGAACTGGTGTACACTACTTGTACGATCATCGCGCCTTAGGATTCAGGTAACAATTTGATTTTACCAGTCTCTGGTAGAAGTATTTATACTTCCAGCCTGTTGTGGCTTCAAACACCTTTGGTGGAGTAATTGATCCGAATCTTTGCTGTTTTCCGGTATGGTCCGACTGGTTTTAAGGTCTTGTCTTCTGACAGCTCATAGAATGGAGCAGTTTTGGTGTCAGACAATGGTGCACAGCTCAGCCTCTTTATCATAGCTGTCTGTCAGTACCCATGTATTAGTAAGCAGCCATATCCCACATCGACGTTAACTTTGAACTTGTCAAAAGTTTGCAGTGCCGTATTCAAACTGCATGACTTTCCAAAGTAGCAAAGGGGAGGCAAAAGCATATTTGATGGACGGGTGGAAAGGGGGGGGGGGGGCTTCGAAACGCCGCTGACTGTAAATCAGTGTCCATATGTCTACAGAATCTTCTATATATGGATGCTGATTGAAAACCTCCGTTAATTTGAGAGACCGGGACCACTCGAGTTAACAATGTCCTTTATTGTTCTCCGAAGCTGCTCTCTAATCACAGCAACGGTGGGCAGAGACGAAGTAATGGTGAAATCTGTAATAAGGTAGCTACTATTTAGAGATAATGAACTACCAAGTCTGATGGATGGGAAGTACATGGGCATTGGCCTAACTAAATCTGTGAAAGTTCTAGAAGGAGATGGAAAGAAAGGAAGTGCTTATGTTGTGACCGACGGTAAGTGTTAGTTTCAACGGAGCAATAAGGGTGGCTCATTTGGTTTTGAAAAAAAAAAAACAATGTTTCCAGTGACGAAGGGGGCATTTCATATTGACGAACAAAGTGTTCTCGAAAAGATCTCACAAATGTCAATTTTCTTTGACCAACGAAGGGGTCAGTCGACGTTTAATGTGCAAGCTGCTATGCAGCCGTTCAATATGAAAAGCATCCTGCAACTGATTAAAGGTATGTTTAAGTGGTCAAGTGTCATTATTGACGTCATGTGGAAAACTTTTTAAGGTCTTTATGTCAGAACAACGTATGGAAAAAAGAAGTGCTTCCCTATTGGAAATATCGCGAGTCCCGCGAATCAAATCTCGTTAGTTGCATTTTTGAAGATTTGCTACGGAGAGCAGTTGGGCAGGGTTACTGTAGATAAATGCTCTGCAGGTTCGAAACCGAAAGCGGGAAGGTTACAGTAGAACAGTACTTCAGAAAACACTACAATATTCAGTTGAAGTATGTGCAGTGTTTCGTTCTTTGTATATTGCTATTTTCTCCCTATACAACTTTGTCATTACAATTACAGATATCCAACATTATTTACGGTATCGGAAAGGCATAATCCAAGTACATACTACCCAGTTGAGCTTCTCGTGGTAGCTCCATCCCAGCGAGTAACTCTTCAGCAGCAAACCCCGGACCAGGTGGCTTCAATGATTAAGGTATGCTGAGTTGAATTAGCTCTGTGGTGAAGGTCGAATGAGCCATTTCTCTTCTGGAATTGCTATCTATTCAAGGCATCAGCGACGTTGCCCGCCGTTCGTATTCAGCAAACGAAAGTCATGAAGGACGCACTGGGTATCACTTCAGGCAATGCGAAGCTTTCCAGTGCAGGAATCTCCGTCGAGGATTCGTTCACCAAAGTGCTTTGATGGGTTAACTAAAAACGATTCCGTTCAGTTTTATCGGGAATCTAATTCAGGTACCGGGAAGAGTACTGCCGGCGCCAACGATAATCTATGGAGGGAACCAAGGCATCAGGCCAAAGGATAATGTAAGCGTCACAGAACTTCTTCTTGAGTTCGAGCGAATGCTTGCTCTTTAAGTGTAAATGGAACGGGGACCAATCGAAGTTCATCGAACCTGCTCAGTTAACCAACTGGGCCGTATGTGCAACTCTCACGCAAAACGATTCTCGCCGCTTGAAGATAGGGTCAGTTTTCTGTTTATCTCTAGCACTTCTTTTTGTTCTTTGAATCCGCAATACTGCTTAGGGATTACATAGCGAGAGTAGAGGCTCGATGTCGCTTGAGAGGGATGCAGGTCGAGCGGGCAGCCGAAATCTTCGATCTGAAAAAGCAGACCTTCGAAGGCCTCCGGGTACTGCTGTTCTATTTTTCTAACATTTCATTTCTCTCAACTAGGCTAATTCAGTGGTTGACTTGATACATCAAAGGATGAAATCAGTTATTTGTGTGCGAGATCTTGTTGCTAGCGTTTCAAGATAATTTTGTGCTCGTTTTGGAAGAAGTTCAATTTCACCTTTCATTGAAATTTTCTTATTTGAGTGCTGTGGGAATGCTCACCGTGGAGAGACGAGACAGCTAGTTAACATTTTTTTAATGCAAATGCCTTTGTCTTCCCTCTTGTAAGGATCGTTGCATCTGAAAGTTTAGGAATTCTATGCTGCGCAGAAGCAGAAGGATAGGAAATACCTGATGTTCATAACCTCGGACAGCATAAAACAGCACGGTGAGTGTGATGCATGGTCAGGTGGTAGCAGTGCTTTTGCTTGGCTTATAGTTGGCCCCTAAAACCGGAAGAACCATGTATCGCAGAAACAGTGACGAATTTTTAGTATTTGAACCTCCTAGGAGGGCTCTTAGCCAGATCAGCGAGGGGACCTATTGAGTTCCAAAGGATTTTTTGGCCGAGATGTTGAGCTATTCGATACCCCCCCCCCCCCCCCTCAGTTGTTTGTGGGAGTTGGTTTGTAGGCATGGGGTCTTATTTAGGGAAGTCATACGGGAAGTATCACTTCATGCGAAGCTTTGCTTGAATCTGCTGTTTATTGGTTCGATTTTCTGCGAAATAGACAAAGAGGGCCACATCTATAAATAGAGTAAAATTTACTTTCAGACTACATCAAACTACTCGAGGTTGAATATCAAATTGTATCTCAAGAAGTAAAAGGAAGCAAGGTTGATTCGGTCATGTTCAAAAATCAGAACCAAACCCTTGACAACGTCATTGCAAAGGTGAATTTCACACACACCCATGTGTATGCTTTGAAAAGAGGAGAATGTGTTTAGATCAACATGAAACTAGGAGGAGTCAACTATGTTGTTTCTCTAGGACCGAAAATGGATGATCCGTGAGTTGCTTCTTACGTTTTTTTCTTTTCATTCTGTGGCTTTTGACCGTTTACTCAGAGTCAGCAAATGGTTAAATGATGAGGCGCGCCTTTTTGTCGGATTCGAAATTTCCAACCCTCCCGCGCTTTCAAAGGTGGAGATTGAGCGAGGTGCAACATATAAGGTTGGTTTACTATCGAACACGACGGAGTGCGTTTAATTTCGCAATTTCTTCAGATGCCATCCGTTCTTGGTTGGGGAGCAAATTGTGCAGCAAACCCTCAACATTATATTGGTGATTATAAGTTTATAAAAGCGCGCCAATCCGACGTAAGTTCAATTGATAATCCTTTCCCTTATTCCTTTGCCATCGCATCTTTTCAGATGATGGGCGCAACACTTGGTGAGTTGATCGTCGAGATTCTCAAAAAATTCAAAGCAGCTACCTCTCGTGCGCCTCGTCACATTGTTCTCTACTTCTCTGGCATTTCGGAAGGACAATTCAGCCTCGTGCGTCTTTGCATTTGAGGTATTTGATAAAATTGTTGTTGAGGTAATTGCTTTTCCAGGTAACTGATACGTACATAAGAGCAATCAGGACTGGAATCAAATCTCTTTCGGAAGCATATAATCCAAACGTGACAGCTCTTGCTGTCTCGAAGGACCATAACGAGCGCTTGTACAAATCGGTGTGTCTTACGCCTCTTCTTTGATCGCGTGGTTTTTATGAAACATTTCCGTCAGTTTCATTCATGGTTCAGAAAATCGTTGGAGAACGTGCTACGGACCAAAACATCCCTCCTGGAACCGTAGTTGACACCAAAATAGTTTCGCCTGTAATCAACGAGTTCTACCTCAATGCTCACTCAGCTTTCCAGGTTCAGTTGTGTTGTATTGCCATTCCTAGATATATGAAATGATCTAAGAGTTATAGGGAACTGCAAAAACACCAAAGTATTCCCTGTTAGCGGACGATTCAAATATTCCTCTTGATGTCATCGAGTCCATGACTCATGGCCTTTGTTATTTGCACGAGATTGTAACATCCACGGTGTCTGTCCCTGTGCCACTAATTGTTGCTGATCGTTGTGCCAAGCGTGGTCACAACATCTTTATTGCAAACTCGTACGTTTTTTATTACTATCATTGATACATATTTTCAAAGTATAGGAGTTTTTGTAGGAGCCAAGGTAAAGCTGCAGTGAGCAGCATCGAAGAGGCGAACGAGAAACTCACAAATCATGGCGAACTGCAGAAGGTTCGTTATAACGCATGAATGATCTTTTTGTTGTTAGCGATTTCCTGTTATATATCATTGATGAGAACGTGTACGTATTTGTACATGATGGTTAATTTTGAAGTTCTTTTTCAAATACCTATTCGATTTTTGTTATGCGAATTCCCGTACTCAGTGCTTACTGGTCATATACTGGTTATTTTTGTTATCGAATATGAAGTATTTGCCGTCCACTGTCGTTGTATAAAAGATAAACGGCTTTTTGTAGATTTTTTATTAGTATATGGAAGATTATTTAAGTTCCATTGGATAAGGCATTCAGTGGCCCCTCTTTTCTTTTATCTGGTTTATCTGGTAACACAGAATAATTTTTTGCAGTTGCACCATTGCGAGTGAGCCTGACAGTATTAACATTTTTGGCATGGTTCACTAAAGGAGGGTAGGGGGGGGGGGGGAGGACAGGGTTGAATAGGCTAGTATTATTGACATCCATATCTGTCTAGTGTTTGTTTTAATAGTTTGGATTTAGATTGAATTGCATGCTCCAACTTCTTTAGGCCATTCAGCCCCCGAAGAAAATAATTTTTCCAATCCTTGACTGGAACTTGGAGGATTGCATTGTAGCGCCCCATGTCGGTGGAATCGACGTAAGTAGCTCAGAGTTCGGGTCCTGACTCTTTTAAAATATTCCAAAAAATTTTGGCGTTCTCCAAGGTCTTCTGAAGGTGGCGATCTGTCGGCGAACTGTCAGGCGAGATAAATGTTCCGTCAACAAAAATCGGTTCGGGACAGAAGCACTAAGTGTTCGTAGGCATTATGCAATGGAATCCATTGAATTCCTTCTGGTGATCACTAGTGAATCGTTTGTTTAGTATTTCGTCGAGGATCTCTGTGAATAAGGAAGGTGTTTTCAAAAATCTTTTTTAAGTGTATCCAGTTACATTGAAGCGATCTGAAGACGTCTGTCTAGAAGAGCAGGTAATTGTCCGAGGAGCCCATCCTTAGTTATCGCTGAAGGAAATGTGACCACTCTACCTTTTTACTCTGACGGAAGTGTAGTAGAAAGTGGCGCACTAACACACGTGGAAGGTCCGGGGATGGGATCCTGCATTGGTACTGCGGTTAGACAAGCCTTTCATCCCTCCATGCCAGTTAACTGATACCGGGCTCGTTCGGGAGAATAAAAGCGCTGACTTGTACATCAGCCGATCACCGTGATTCATTGCATAGGTCTCATACATATTCAGAACTCCATCGAAAATATGGACGGAATTGGATTGCAGGGCGCACACTAGAGGCAGGGTTGTTGACCGCCAGAGACTTTGTCTTTCATCATATAATTGCCTATTAAGATGCTGTTAGTTTTGATAAGATTCGTTGTCAGGAAAAGAAAGTAATACTCAAATAGACCAGGCGGCAATTGCCATCGCTAGTGTTTGGCATCTTCCGGTCGTGCGACAGCTTTAATTCGCTTCATTTACCTTTCTCTACCGACGAATCTCTATGACGGGGCGTCGCGCCATCACCATCGTTCGTGTCGTCTTGCATCAGTTGGTGCCCTTGCCATCTATCACCACCATTTACAATCGTTGATCTCTAGCACTATGTTCTGGTATGCCGTCATCACTGCTGTCGTACTGCTAGGCTACGGAACGACAAATGCTCTCAAGGTGGCTTTATTCCCATCAACTGGCTGCTATAGCCATGATGTTATGATGCGAGAAGTTGGTGAGGCATTAGGTCCGACTGCAAATGTCACATGGATTCAAACGTTTATCTTCGATTTTGGTTTCGGTGAGATTGACCTGCCATCGAAGTGGACTCGTATCAGCTTATGGGGCCACGACAATGAAAGTAAGTCTGGCCTTCTGTCTAAAGCAATGCGGTTATTATGGTATCAGTTTCCTTTGCAGTGTTTGCGCGAATGACGATCGCTTGCGAAACTTGCTAAAAGCCATTTTCAGGGTTTTCTTGAATGAAAGTCATCCATATAACCCATCAATATCAACTCGATTTGGAGTAGGTCCGAATCCACCAGGCCTTCTATCTCTTGTAGGGAGGGTGGCTGGATGTGAAATTCCTTCTGGATGAAGGGGAGGGGGGGGGGGGGGGGTNGGGAAGCTCGACGCTCGACAACTATTGGGGTATTACTCTATACTGGCCTCTGATCACCTACAACTGTAGGCTTTCTTCGCCGAAAACTGTTGCTCTGTCGAGCGAAATTTCAATCACTTCTCTACCTTGGTCCTTTTTGATTGGCTTGAAATAGAACGTGGGTAGGTTCGTGTCCTGAATGTGACCCCTCTTAGCCGCGTATTGATAAAAAATGCAGTGAAAGCACATCGTTGATACTGAAAACTTCTGACATGTCTGCCCTAACAGAAAGGTCAAACGACCGAGAAATGGAAACCCGCGTTGTAGGTTGTCGGCCACCCAGAATGGGGTTCACCTAGCAAGTACCTTCCATGGAAGACGCAGTACTGTGAAGGGTGTCGGACATCATAGGAATGGCAGGAATGGCCGCACCTACCCAGTGCTGCACTAATCTCAGCTGCCTTGTGAGTAACCTCCAGTTTTTCCTTACGTCCGCTTGGACAACATGGGTGACGTTGATGAGGGGCAGCCGTCTACAGTCACAGTGTTCGCGAGCCTAGTATCCCTGGCTCGGAGAGAGAGAGTAAACCGACAGTCGAGCGACTATTGAGGTTTTCCAAGAATGGGCTGCTGAAGTAGAGGATTGCGCAGTGGACTCAGGTCACTATGACACGCATTTGCTCTTCACTCCGAGAACACTCTGGAATCTTGTGACGAACTAGATGGGCGACATTTCAAATTGGGTCTAGCAAAATCAATTGACTAAAAGGCGAATGCATGGCGTGACCTGAAAAACGAGTTTGTTTGTCACATCACCAACGGTGTTAATAAAGCCACTAAAGCCAGAGCCTAAATGGCAAGAAATTTTATATAGGAGTCAATTGCCTAACAATCATCATAGCCGTTAATGAACTTCTGTATGAACATAACCTGCCTATCTGTATGGAGAGTCTTTCTGAAGTCCTCTCATTGACTGGATAGCCAGACAGATGGTATAAATGGTGATTTTACAGATAGGGTAACACTCTGACGGGCTATTTATGGGAATCTCTGGTGGTGTATGCAGCTTTTCTGAACCCTGCATGTACCTTCAAAAAAGACTTTCGGTTGACACTTCCGTCTAGCTTTCTAAGTTTCCTCATGTCAAGAACAATTTGCAATAAAATGATGTCGATCTTCCAAGGTTCTTTGACGGACGACGAACAGCGTTGCGGCGTTAGCATAGCGCTGTAAACCACAACGTTTCTCTCTCGTTCTGATCTTACAGTTCGTTGTAATAAAGAATCGTCTCGTGGCGGCAATAACCTATATTGTCACGGTCATGTTCAAGCTTCGAGCGTGGTTGTCTCTGTAGCGATTTTGATTTGTTGATTCAATCGCTGAAAGGTTCGCTAAGGAAAGGAAAAGTCATGGGGAAGTCACTTTCGCTCTGAACATCGCAAGCTTTTATCCATCACCATGAAAGATCAAAGTATTTTGATTGAACAAATGGCATTCGGATGCACCGTGCATTCGACTTCCATTCAGGACCATGGTGATGTTTCGAAAGAGTAGGTGGTCTATTCAGTGATTTGTGGTAAATAGTCAATGTACTAAGCGACTGAACGTCAAGATTTTTGTACGCTTATCAAAGAAGCCTTTTGACAAAGAAGCGGCCTGGGAAGGGCGGACTACTTGGTTAGCCCAAGCCGATGCCGAACAGGTAGGAATTTAGTCCCAAAGTCAGTAGAAGCTTCTCCCCTAAGCACTATTCAATTCTTCTTTGCTTGGGGTAACCACACCAACTGGCGAAAATTCCGCTCGGCAACATACTCACAAGGGCGAGTATAACCCTTCCGTATCGTCAGATATCAGAGGGACCTCACTAGAGCAGTCAGCAAGTGCTACCCAACTAGCCCCATGAGCTTCTCTACAAGCGACGCTGTTTAGACAGTGTCGCCATATTCAGTGGATCGCTTTCAACTAAAAATTAGTTTAGAGGGCCTAGGTATGGCGGTAGGTGTTCTGTATGAAAGTCTGTATGCCCTTTATCTTTGAGTTCCCACAGTTCATCAATCATGTTTCAGGCGTCAATGTAATGCGTTCGGCAGGGAGCCTATTGTGGGAACAGAATGTGCCGACTGATTTCGATCGATTATGGGATTTACGAGGCAGTTTTATGTTTTTCAAGTGAGAACATATGCTCACTGAATAAATAAATGAATAGAATGGTTAATCTCAAGCTACCGGTGTGTACGGACGGGTACCAAAGGAAAATCTGTGTCCAAAAGTTTTATTTCGTGATCAGACGATTCAGGACATGGGAAGAAGAGTGATTATTCTTTTTTTTCGGATAGAAAACTCGAAAATATCAAAAGAAACAGGTTTTTGACGAGGAGAGGGAGGAAAGGAGTCCCAAAATGTATTTTTTATGGGAGTACTGAGCCGTTCGGAACCCTCTACTTTCACTTGAGCGGTATGTATTCCAATCCCCCCTTTGTACCCGTCCACCCTGCAGCATTCGTTCTCAAATCATTGAAGGAATGGATAGCCGCGACGCGTGCGCATTCATGATTGTCATCAAATAGACCCAATCGGACGTAATTTTTCTTCAGAATGCTCGAACGGCATCAAACACATTGTGAACGTATGCTTGATGATCAACGCTTTCTACAGTATCTACGAACACAAAAACCCGATGTAGTTCTGTTGGATCATTTCCTACAGGTATTGTAATTCCGAGAATTTTCGAATACACAACCCCTCTAAAAGTTTCTACGGACCCAGCTTATCCGTTCGTGGATTCTATTGTGTGCAGTGGAGACTCCATTAGTTATGTGAATCCAGCTACATTTTTCAGGAATGCATGGGTGGACTGGCATTCCTTCTGAATTCATCTGTAGTACAATATTCGAATTGGCCGATTGCTGACGGTTATATTACATCGCTGAACGTGCCAGCAAACCCGAGTGCTACGCCCAAAACAGGTAAGCAACGTAACTTCCAGGTTTTCTCTCACATTATATCGAGGTATAGGGGAGATAGAACTCCGTTCTCAGCATTTGAATCTGACTGCGTCTGTCGGCCTTTCATCTCTAGGGTAGCGCGACTAGCTTTTTCGAAGCAAATCAAGTAAAATATGGGAGGTTCTGGAGCATTTTGATATAACAAACTCACGAAGTTTTGTTTTTCCTAAGAGCACTTCGGAAGTTCCAAGTCCATTTGATTAAATATGCTCCTGATCAGCCCAATGTTCTTGTTCAGCACTGCTTTGTGTGTGGGAGGAGTAGCTCCCTTCCGAGACACGTTCCTTCCTCCAAAAAATTTTGGTCCCTAGGTAGATGAGGTGAACTTTTTCATGTCGCTGTTCTTTTTAGGCAGTCCCCATTTGGGCATATGAATTCTAACAGAAGGCCTACAACTCCATATGCGGAATGTTTTGATGGGAAAGAAAAGTTGAAAGGAAAACCCCATTAGCAGAAATTACGTCCTGTATATGACCATTGTCTCTCTAGACCTAGTAACACCCCAAACTCAAGTACTGAGCAAATGAGGACCACCTATTTCAGGAACTCCATTCAGTGGCCACGGAATGTCATTCGGCCAGCGACTGATTAATACCCTATTTCATTCTATCATTATTATTACTAGATACATTCAGATTTATGTTTTGAACTCCATGTTTACAAGGAAAGGATTTCCACAGGTATGTTGCCTACCACCAGAATAACTCTAGTTTGATTTTCTTTCAAAATTAGTCTTTTTGCTTGTCCCAGGTCGAGATTGTCCGATCGGAGGCTGAACGGCTGATATATGCTGGTCGATCGGAGTTCTTGTTCGATGTTGTTCGACCGATCAACAATCGTGTAAAACACTTCGGTGGTGTCAGTAAGATGTGTGTGTTATAGCATGACTATTGATTTTACGCGCTAGCATTTCCGAATGATTATGTGTGTTGAGAAACTTCAATGTTTAGGGATCCAAGGGACTATGTTACAGTATTGCCCCATGCAAGTCCGAGAAGAACTAGCACCACTAATTTTCAATCCTCCAGTACTGGTATCCGTTACATGAACAGTTCCCTAGACCGTCTATCACGGAGCAATTCGACAAACATGCCGCTTTCTTTTATTAGCTGTTTCTGTTCTTCGAAACCTTCTGCCAAGCGATCTTCTGCCACTAGGAGGCCTCGACTTTATGAGAATATAGCCAGTGAGCCGATGACAAAACGATTCAACGCCATCTCAAAGGAGTTCCCTCAGTTAAACTGGCCGTCTCTGGTAACCAAGCCGTTTATTCTGGTCAGCTTTGGAAGCGTTGCACAGGTGAGGATGATTGACTATCCCAATCAAAGTCACCATACCCGGTCATTGAATGTTTTCTACTCCTGGAGGCTGCTACAGCCTGGGGTGAAAAGAAAAACACCCTTTCTTTTGAAACGGCCAAGTATGGTTGCCTCATGGGCTCCTCAGTATCCCCCAAGTCTGTCTTTTTTGAGTGCGATATGCACTTTACTTGGAGTCAGAGCTAGCACTATTTCCTACCCTCATTTTACTGATACGGTGATTAGCTGAAGCGGTTCTGGGCAGAGGTGATTGACCCCTATAGGCATATACTTTTATACTCACCTTTTTGAAGAACATTTTAATCTCGTTCAGGCTCAATATATGTCAATGGAATTAGTCGAGAGATTCCTCGAGGCCTTCTCACAATCGTCATTCACAGTGATCTGGCAGACTAACTCCGCTTTCGAATCGCTTTTATGGGCTAGAAATATTTCTGTACCAAAGAATGTACTGCTTAGTAATTGGGTACCAGTTAAGCATATACTAGGTAAGGGTAAAGTAAGGGGTCTGAAAAAGAGCTGATACGTGATTGACAGGATTGTTTTCCAGCTCATCCCAATTTGCAGTATCTGATTTGCCATGGCGGGATCAACACTATCAACGAATTGTTGCTGTTCGGTGTACCTCTGTTTGGAGTTCATCTACAAGTATGTTTCTCAAGTCTTTCGAATGCTGCCTTTTGAAGGGACATTTCACGATAAAAATGGTTCTTGAGATTCCTCCCTAGGATGAACCTATGACCCCAAGGATAGTATAAGGGCCGCTGTCTAGTAGAAAATGGCCTAAATGTATGAAGCGCATTAGGGTCCTCGGAAGCGGCCTAGCCGACGTACACTTCCTCACGCTGGCGAGTTCTTACGGTATTGTAGAGGCTGTAAAGGTGGCACCGCCACCGGGACGCACCAAAATGTGCAAAGGCAGCTTACTAATGCCGGCTTTACAGTTGGGAGAAAGCTCGTGCACATACATATTCCTTGCGTGCAACTTTTGCCGTCCTATTCTCGTCAAGCCAATAATTTTACTTATTTTTGAAAACCTTGTGTTTCTCTAAATATCCTCTTCATTTTTTCTGAAGAATGTGGCTTACATCTCGCTGAATTATGAGGGCAGTTGACAAAAGGGATTTCTCAAAAGTCCCTCAGCCATAAAGGTTGCTAATGAAAGTGTACGTTTGTAGCATAGTCTCGATAGAAACACCCTTGAGCATCTACAGTGATTAGGATTTTAGGGTGATCAGAGTTCAAATCTACAACGTCTCGTCGATCTGGGTGCAGCGGCGAAGATGTCAGTGGAACAGATTGCCCAAGGAGCCCTCTTACCAGCTATGCGACGATTCGAAAGAAATCTCGATCGGTAGGTGCTGTGATTGCTCTCCTTTCTTGGCTCTTGGTATTCAGTTTGAGTTATCCCCCTCCCAACTGACCTGAAGGAGAAGCTGACGTAACTAATCATGCCCAACATTGCAATAAAGTCGAATATGGACTGAATGGAGGAGGATTTTCGTGATAAGTATGTGGAAATTCATCCACGAGAAACAAGCTGCATTCGCCACGCCCTCAGCACAGAAACTCAGTATTTGATTAGAGCGCGCAATATATGGGTCAGATTTGAAAGGATGCGGTGCGACTTTAAGATATTGAGCTTACATAGGAGACGTCCAGATGGTTACAAACGGCATTCTCGTGCAAATCCCTTTTTTGTTACTTTTTTGCAGTCTTATATTACCAGATTAAGCCTATTTACGCACACTCTGTGCCATCTTTACACTTTTTTGCGCCATACCATCTATTGTTTCAATTAAACTAGACACCTTAGATATATCGTGAGCTGAGCCCCAAAAAACGTCGATTATTCCGAGCTATTGACTAAATAAAGTCCAGGAGTCATAAAGTTCGTTCTTGTTCACATTTTCTTAGTTATTTATGCGTCTCACTGAATGTCCGTTCTTTGCACTCTTCAGGCTTTTGTGCGCTTCTGGTAAGGTTCCAAATACGTCGTTGATCCTTAAAGAATTCTCGCCCACTGAAATGAAAGAGGACCTTACTATAGAAATTTTAACTAGGCGTGTTTGTAATCCATACTTCTGAGTAGAAACAAGCACACCTTCAACATCAACGCTCCTTTGTTCAGGTACTGGGATCGAGTTGGACAGCTGACAAAAATGCTCGAGTCCTACCACGAACTGCATTCAGACGAACAGAACTTCTGGATCGGTTGGACGGTTAGAAACGGTAAACGACTCCGTGGACGACATCTTCTTCGATTGAACTACATCGGCGATGCGGAGAACGCTTTCTGGATCTCACTCGCATTGGCCTTTGTCGGGTTGACAGTGATCCTCTCTTAAGCTTGGGCTTTCGATTCTTACACATCTGCCTCTTTCATGATCTCGTTTTTTGCCTCACTCTCGTCGAATAAAGTAACTCATAAGCTGACAAGTCACAATACTTTCTGTAACGACTCTAACCATGATTACACGAGACTTGTGATCCCTCCTTTCTCGGAAAGAGTTGTGAGGATGGTTCAGTGGTTTTATTGTTTCCGGTGATGACGGAGAAAGGTTCAACAAATGAAATGATAAGAGCGGATGTTACCACAATGAAGTCACAGAATAATAGTAGTAATAAGTATTTATCACAATACACAACCTACGTCTTGCCCTTGACGTTGTTAGAGAAAGGAGGGAAGACAAACTTTTTATGGCCCTGCTTGCACTGCAGTGGCACCGGTCGAGTAAAGGAGTCGCTCAGACAGTGAAACGGCGAGATATCGATAGCCATCGTGGAGAGTTAGTTTTAGACAGTTCTTGCTTGATGTGGCTAGCTATTTGCGCAATTGCAACAACTGAAATCTCGTCCGAATATTCCTTCCATGCCATTTTCATCATGGTAAACTCGTACCATTACCATCAGAAAGCTTTATTTTTGGCAAAGTAAGCGGATTTTCCAGCCTTGCTTACCACCGCACTACTCTACTTCAGCGCTTCCGCTTTTCGACTTAACAAGAGTACCTCAAATTATCGTGAACTGTGCCTTTAATGTTTGACATTAATTTCGGATATTACGGCGAGTAGTTTTACCGTGAAACTTAGTGGCATACGGTACCAAAGAAACTCTAGATAGACACAGTAGGTGGTGAAGTTTCGATGTACTACGACATGGTTTCTGGCCTAATGACACATTCCCGAGTGCAATAGAAAGATCTCCTACTCCAAACAAAGTGAACAGTTCGGTGTCTCACTCTGGCAACGTTATGTGTTCAGTGCTACGGACACTTTCTTTTATAGGCATGGAATCGGAACTTGGTGGTTCATATAAAAGACGTGTGTTTTCTTCAGTCCTTAACCTTATCCCATAAATCAGCTATCGTCCGGATAATTTAGAAACAAAAACAGAGTGGTCCATTCGACGGTGATCGTTTCCGGTTAGCAAGCATAAACACAATCGGCTGACCACATTAAAAAAGTGATGACATTATAAACTTGATCATTACTTTTTTTGTTTGTCTGATACACATGGTGTCACGAAGTTCGATTTTCCTGAATACAAAGGGCTTACTGAACTTCACAAAAACCCTTTCTTTGATGGATAACTGGTTTACAACGCATTCCTAGAACACTACCAATAGAATGGGTGGAGATTACGTAGTAGCGAAAAAAGCAGTAATTCTGCTGCAAATAACTTACTCTAAAAGCAATCGAACACTGTGAAACTGCATATTTACTAACTCATTAGTGATCAAAAATTAGTGCGACAAACAAATGCATATTCGAGGAATTATGAAGCCAAAGTACAGCTGTCAAACCAGCGACTGATTTTCCCACAGAATTTACGAGCTCGTGCTTTTGAATGAAAGCCAAGTGCACCCGAACATAGACTAATTCGTTCCAGGAAAGTCCTTCCTCTTCCTTCTCAAGAGGAAAGAGTGGGATGGGATTTTGTCATGAGCCATGAGGATCTCCGAAAAATTCCAGCTTCTACCTTTCACCTACGTAAAATTGAACAGGATTCCGTCACCACCTGCAGAAGACCCCCTAATTATGCCAAGATCCCTCAAGCTTATTCATCCATAGCGATGGATAACTAGTAAAGCAGAAGAAGTATGAATGCAATTTTTTGTCAAAAGTAGATGTGTACGCGCTAATGCAATGTGGTTCTACAAGGTTCTTTGATGTGCTACATTCCTCAGTTATTTCGTTCGCCGGTACATGGTATAATAAGTGCTGAAAAAAACCGATCCACTGACATGTTCTGTCTCAGAGAAGTTCTCTTTTTGACAAAAACAGCCTTTGTACGCTTGCAGATACAAGTATACGGTAGAAAAGAAGTGGAGCAACTGCATCAAATAGATATAAGTAGAATTGTTGATGTTGATGCCAGAGTAGAGCTGAAGAAAGAGAGGAAATCCGCCTATGAGATTGCCTTCCAAAGATTGTGGAAATTGAGGTTGTACTAGATCACCGTGACGAAAATGGCATGGAAGGGATGTTCGGACGAGATTTCAGTTGTTACAATTGTGCAAAGAGCTGACTACATCAAGTCGAAATTGTCTAGAACTGCTTTCCACTATCACCATGGGTCAAGGCGAGTTGTTTGAACTTACTACAGGGAGTCCCTTATGATCGGTGCAGCCTCTACAATGCCTGTGAAACTTGTCCGCTGTGGGCATGGCATCTACATGTCTGGCCCCGCATTGTGCCCTATTCAAAACGTTTCTCGATCTGACATCGGCGCATATGGTATCAAGAGGGGACTCGAATTTATCCTAAGGGAAATTTCAGGAAGCATCTTTTCGTAAACTGGCCTTCAAGGGTATCACAGTGAAGGTTTACATAAACTCTCCCAAAAGTCACGAGAGCCATTTTCGCCTGAGCAGAAACCGAGCCTGGTATTAACTGGTTGCAGGGACAATTCCAGATTCTTGCTGGCTACTAGGAGAGCTTATTCACCTTATTAGTGAACGAGAGGTGTGGAACCAGTAACTATTGCTGAATAGCCTTACTCAAATATAAGCCAATATACCTACAGGACCTCGGCCACGACGCTTGGCTTGGAGTGGATTCTTAGGAAAAGAAGCACTCACTAAAAGCTCCAGAGGGGTAGCAAACAGACGGGACGAGGTCGGTTCAGTTCACAGTTGATGTACTGAGAAAACTAAACCCAAGGAAGTTTAAGAAGAAGCCTTTGCTCTTCGACGTTTGAAGGAATGGCCGCAAAGAACCTGTTTTCATGTTGATTAATCAGGCTCGCTCTAGGAATCGGATGAATGTAAAGAGGAGGTTTTCAATCTGATGGAAGATGTTGCCATTTTGACAAATTAGGCTAATTAGCTGTCCTGATGCCAACCTTCTATCGCTTCTCATAGATTCTGGCAATATTTCGTTTCGGATTCGCCGACCAGCCGATGATCCGGCTCTTTACGCACAGCCAATCGGTCACCTAATTAGAAGCAAGCTCTACGTGCGGAAAAAAAACCCATTTCGTTCAAGCAGCTTAGCTGCATGAAAAACTAGGAGTTGCATTGGAAATGCATAGGTTTTCAAGAGTTTTTTAGTGGCATTCCTGCAAAAAACCTTCTTATACACCAGGTGAAGGCATTAGACCTTCAAACTGCCTAGCCTAGGCTTTAAACTTGATCCACATCTGATTTTTAATTTGCTGCTTGTTTCGACCAAATCGAATCAGAGCAATCGGAAGGCAGACCAGAAAGGCAATATAGCTGAGGAAATAAGACCAAAACAATCTTTACGTGATTTAGGATTTTCCCAGCATTCAATCTTTTTGCCTTTCGGTTCATAACGGGGAAAACTGTGAACAGACGACTATAATGAGAAATATATTTCAATAGATTGACAGTAAAGTCAATATTTACTCATGATTATAGGAAAAATGCGTTATGCGATATAGTGATGACCGTTGGACCAGGGCGGTTACAGACTGGATCCCTCGGGACATCAAACGAACTCCAGGAAGGCCGCCAACGAGATGGTCAGACCTCTTCACGAATGCTCTGAACGAAAGGAATGTTAAACCTCGTGTCCCTGAAGCGAGAACGATTCACTGGACCACTCTGGCTCGTGACAGGGACGAATGGAGACGTTACTGGCGCCCGCTCGAGGAAGTCGATGATCAAAGAGACGACAGGTGATACAGGTGATAGGAAAAATGACAGGAGAGACGTTTTTGGGAGTGCGCCATGCACACATCGTTCTTTTGAAGAAGTGAATTCACATGAGCTCTAATAACTATCAGGAACTAAGATATTTTAAGCAAGTCGACTGTTCAGCACCTGCGTTGCACTTGTTCAGTATCCTGCAGCCTTCAGCTATTGCCCTTCGGACAGAATCTCGTCTTTTCCCCACATCAAACTCGTCCAACTCGGCTTCGGTCAACTCATATTTACTTTTTTTTTTTATGAAACTCGGTTTCTGCCACAGGAAAGATAAGTTTCTAGGGATTGTTCGAAGACGTCTGCAATTGTGGACAGGAATGCAATATTAAGCTTCTGAAAACCTGGTAATGATCTAGTCATCGTATACAGGTGCAGTTGGCTGAACTTAGGAATGCCCATACATAGATGGGTCCTCAAAGAAAGACACTGGGAGTCTAAAAAGTGTTGGAAACCTAGATAAGATTGGGAGGGACTGTTTTGCATTCTCACGACCCAAGCAGATCGTTTTTCTGATGTGAAACACAGAAATTGCTTGCATGAGTAGGTAATCGGTAAGTAAATTCGCCACTTTACTGGTTCCTCTAACAAGGACGACTTTTTGCATTTCCAGAAGTAAATTGTTCGAATCATGTCAGCTGTTTTTCCCCACAACAGACAGAAATCAATTAATCATACAATCACACCGCAACTTTTAAATTTAAAAAAACCTTGTCTACCTGCAAAAGTCAAATTTACTCCTACAAAACTGGATCCAACTGGAAGAGAGTGGGTGGTAATTTTTTTACTCGATTTTTTCCTAGCAGTCATACTTTACTGAAAACCTAGCACCTTTCATCCAATTAGTTCGCGAAACTGCTAATTAACAAAGTGCATTGGCGTACATTCGAAGACCCTGAGCTGTTCCAGAATAGTGCGACCCGTACGCGCTCTACGAAAAATTCTTCCTATGCTTCTGGAAGGGAAAAGACTCAGACACTGTGGTAAAGGATGTTCACCAGTCCGATGCAATTCGATGAGTTCATTCTTGCCCAAAAACAGTGACTGTAGTTCAGGTAGTTGATGATGTAGTTCAGGTATACCCATTCCAGAATGGCCGCCCATCAGGGTTACGGCTTACCCACTGCTAGCTCAGTAACATCGAATCACAGGACATAAGGCAACCTGTTGGCGTTAACCCAAGCATTCCCATTCCGTCTCACTTTGAGCTTCTTCTCAGGACCAAGGATATGTATTATGGGAAAATAAAGGTTTTGGTGCTGGTCAATCAATCTTGGTACGCACCCACGGATTCGGCTGACATTCAAAATTGTTATGGGGACTGAATGCCCATGCAGCCTGTTCAATGGTTTCCAAGGGTCCAGGACCAGGTTTAGATAACTTAGTGCTTGGGTCTTTCCTCACGGGCTTAATACCAATCATTGAGCTTAGAGGTATGAAATACTTGGTTGGCTAAAACGACCGTCAATCCGGTGTTTGATCCTTGTGTCGTACGTGCAGCAAAGGCCCGTACTTGTGTACTCCACCCAGACTTCGATGCATTGTAGACATCTTTATTGTTTCCCAGGAGTACCATCGATGATGGGCCTCATAACTCATCGGTTATACGCTCTATTTGTTGATACTGTCATTCTCAACATCAAACAAATAAGCAAATAAACACTTGCCGGCGCCAACGGTTGTTCTGAGAGTGATTTCCACCCAATGGTTTTGTTGCTTCTTTAGCTACTACGCAATCTCCACCCATTGTATAGCTGTGTTGTAGAATTCCATCGTTGCAGACCGGTTTTGTATCAAAGAAAGGGGATTTTTGTGAAGTTCAGTAAGTCCTTTGGATTCAGGAAAATCGAACTTCGTGACACTTTGTGTATCCGACAAATAAAAACGTAATGAGCAAGTTTATAATGTCATCACTTTTTAATGTGGTCAGC
Source organism: Haemonchus placei (assembly GCA_900617895.1). Classification (NCBI taxonomy): domain Eukaryota; kingdom Metazoa; phylum Nematoda; class Chromadorea; order Rhabditida; family Trichostrongylidae; genus Haemonchus; species Haemonchus placei. The sequence continues at coordinate 27,359 of UZAF01016707.1, forward strand.
CGATTGTGTTTGTGCTTGCAGCTAACCGGAAACGATCACCGCCGAATTGACCGCACTTGGTTTTTGCTTTTGATGCTATCCGGATGCTAAGGGCTTCATGAAATAACATCCATTGCAAAAGAAAACACATGTCTCATACCGCCTTTCGGCTAAATTAATCAGATTCCACGCTGATCAAAGAAATCATCCATGTACCCAAATCATCCATCCACCAAGTGGGCGGGAATGACATACCAAAGCCGACTGCTGAGTGGATTGGGAAAAGGATAGTTTCGACTCTTTTGAGAGTTACATTTGGAAGTGTGTCGTTAGGTCAAGAAACGAGTAGGCAGCCTAGTAAGTCCAGCCTAGAAATTGCTGCCCGAATATGTTGCCTTTCGGGCGCGGGGCGTTGGTTCGGCACAGTGGGATGACCCAAACGTTACCCATCTGACTTTCTAGACTCAACCAATTACAAAAAGTTGTTTCCAATCACAAATCAAAGATCAAATTCATTTGAATTTTTAAAACCACTCATGATAGAGTTCGTCTTGAAGCAAATCAACAGGGTATTCACGTACAATTTTTCGGGAATATGCAGTAATGAAATATTCTCGTCACACTGAATCAGTTGAAAATCAGTTGGAAATATGGGTATGACCGTTGCAGATTAATTATGATCATTAAACATTTTATTTAAACTATTTTCACCATCTATTGAAACATCACAGTGTTTATGATGTTTCAATCGAGAGTGAGTGTGGGCCGAATAATATTTCCTATTGCCTCGTACACCTCACTATTCGATCGGTTGGCTTCAGAATTTCAAGAAAAAAAACACCGAGAAACCCCAAATCAGTTGAAAGATCACAATCACATGAGAAACGGAATGGTCTAAGGAGGGCCTCAAGTGGCCGGAAGTTAGTAGCCTATGACAGGTGTCAGTCTCACTTTAAATCCTGTCCTTCTTCTTCTCAAATGTATTCTACAAATAAGCATCAAGAGAATGAATCTTCAGTGTTTACTATCCTTCATAACAAAATGGCTAATCACTATTGAATGTATGACATTAGGTCCGCCGGATAACTCCGCCCATTTCTTCAGTGCGACCGTTTCTTTACAGGCCAATTTCCTTCTTAGAAGCTATTGGGAAGCTATTGGCCATACAATGGTAAAAGAACTGGGCCGTCACGCTACCTTTTTGTTTTCAACCTTCACCTGCTGACTGTTCGGAAAGATTTTGTCGAAAGGAATACCCTTCGAAATCAACTTTGAGTGTTCCCTATTCCGCGAGAAGGTATTTTTCTAGGGCGAAAAGAACTTCAATCATTGATATGGTAATCATTTAGTCTGCTTACTTTAACTAGTTCTACTGCTAAACTAAACGAAACAACTCCCACGTATGTACACTCTGATAAATTCATTTGGGAATGGTTTTCTCACCCACACACAGAAATGCGAAGGTTACACTCTGAAAATGATTTCGTTTCGTCACAAATAGGAAAAAGAAGAATTCGAATGCGCAATATCCGCTGAAAACGACGTAATAGAAAAACATTCTGGGCAATTCCAAGGACATTTTTTTAATTTGCGTCACGGCAGGCTCTGTAATGATAAGATGTTGATGAAGAGGAAAAACGATCAGAAAAAAAAACGTACGCTGAAAAGATCTACACTGAGCTATATTTCAATCCCATTTAGTTCAATAACACAGTGAACTCATCCGTCGTTCGGTCGAATACCACCCAGTGCCAGGGTTTCCGACAAAAGAAATGAAACTCAGCTGATCTTTGGATGTTTGGACGATACTCTCATCCACCTCGAAGGCATGAAAATCGAAAGCGTTAGAACAAATTAAATAACAAAAATAATCCTCCACAAATTTTTTCTTCGCTCCATATGTAGTTCAGGGAAAAACCGGATTGAGGGCTCCAAAAAACATTTCCGAAGGAAATGAAATCGGTGAAAAGTTCGAAGATTGAAGAAAGAGGGCAGATAAGCTCATCAGAACTTCTGAATTTAATCAAATGTGTCATAAATCATACGAAATTATCTATCGACCGATTCAAGAAGAATGATGGACGAGTTGTCGATAGTTACTGTACAGTACCTGATCATTAGTTTTGCAACGTTTGCTCTTTGAATATTGCAGTAGCAATAATCGCGCCATTGCTAAAAACCCAGTCAACCTCAATTTCCGGCAGAAGGCGTGGCTTGTGAGTGGGCGGGATTAGAGGGATAGTAACGCTCCCGAGATCGTTGGCTTTTACTTTTTCTAGCTCGTTGACGGCGTTTCGAAAGATTCGTTTGAATGACTGCTATTTAGGAGTGCGATTAGCTTATAACCCGTATCGGTTCTATTAAATTACCGTAATTGCACCGTCTTACGGAGCTGAGGTAGTGGCTAATGGCTATGCTCCCTCAGGTACTTTCATAGTATCAGATACAAAGGCTGGAGGGGAACCCGTTGAGATCAACATGAGCTGATCCACAAGTTCCTCTCAGTAAGGGCTGAGCCTTTCTGAATAGAGGACATATGGATATTGAGTGTGTGTGGGCGTCCCAACAACCTCAATTTTGATCCTTTACCCTCTCCGTAATTGTTTCCTCAAAAAACATATTTACAATTCGGTACAGAAAAGGGAAAAGCCATTTCCCTCCCATTCATAAGGTCTGGTATTGCTTCTCGATCTTAAAAACTCCATGGCTGTTCTGGGAAGCGATGGATGAAAATGGATACTGTAATTATAAACGGAATTCATGACCAGTATCGGTTCTACTGAATTACCGTAGTTGCACCGCCTTACGGAGCTGAGCTAGTGGCTAGCGGCTCTGCTCCCTCACGTACTTTCCTAGTATCAGATTCGAAGGCCGGATGGGAACCCGTTGAGGTCTTCGAATGACTACGGTGACTTTTAAATGTTCATACGAATTTGGTCAGTTCAATGATTCAAGGAATCGAATCAATGAACAAATTAGGTGTTTTTATGGCTAAGAATCAAGTATAACTAGTTGCAAACGACCTCAAAAGGTTGAAAGGTCTGATTAGAGAGGAAAGAACAAAATGCGGGGATTAATCTCGAGACCACGTGCATATAATAGCGCTTTTTGCCAATGAACTAAGCGCTGGCTAACTATAAATGCGGACAAGTGCCGAATGCGTAATGCTCGTAACGAAAGAATGGCATGTACATGAACATATTTATTGACGTTTGAAAATAGCCACTTTCAAAGTCGATTCCACTGGACAATGACACTTCGGGGTATTGGCATTTCCCAAAGAACAAGTTTTTATTAAACTACAAAGTTGTTTGTTCTCATACAAACATTCACGTTAATGATTTTAGCAATGGAATGTTATGAGCACTTTTCTCACTACGGTGGGTTAATTACATCGGCAGAAAGTTCGTTTGCGCGATCATCCATATCGTTGAGACCTTCCGAAAGCTGCCCTGCCACCGATGGTGGATGCACTTTGAACCGGTTCCGTTAAATTCGCTCCTTCTACGACTTTGCTGGAACTCCCTTTAATACGGTGGTCAGTCGTCCAAACCGTTGTGCCGCTTGCCCGTGTTTGGCTTCTGCTGCCTGAACCATGTCAACTAAGGTGAGCATGAACTTTTTTTTATTCAAACATCAGCTTCATCTATGCCATCTACCTACATATCACATACCTATTCAGGATAGGTACCTTCCCACACATGATTGATAGCACTGACAGTTTTCCGCCATGCCTTTGCCTTTCCTGTAGGACTGCTCCTTTCTGAATATCGTACTGATCGATTAACTGCCACTTNACTTTTGCATTATAATTCATCCAATTTGCAGCTATGTAGAGCACCAACGGGTTACGGTATAGAGAAAGAGGGCACAAAAGTAAGTGGTTCAGCTGTCACCTTTTTATTCAGGGATCCAAAATTCAGGGAAATGAGGGGATTCAGGAATCCAGAAAAAATGGACTACATCATCCGATCATCCGAGATGACCGTAAGGTACCAATCTCCTTGTTAGGTATCAGCTGTTGAATGTTGGCTTTGGCGTCAACTTACGCTTAGCTTTGTATTTAGCAAGTGGACTAGTCCACCCATGTGAGATGGGCTTGAAAGCCAATTCCATCTTTGATACGTTCAGGCACTGGGAAGGGGGTGTAGCCCGGGTAGTAACCCCATGCAGACGATTGGTTCATTTTGATTTCTACCCTTACTAGCGTGACTTGATTATATTCTCAAAGTTTTTACAAGTTCCCAGATGGAGTCTTTTTACCCAATTCGCATCGTTGAGGCAGTTTTAAATACAGATTCCTAGCACAGTTCTGCCAAGACCTTGACGCTGTCCGGGAATTTTTTACATATTAGAAAGACCTGTCCTGCCCTCGCACAAGTACGAGTAAAGGTCAAGAAGAACTAATCTGAACCCTGAAGACTAGCTCAAAGCCTCTGAATACTCACGCTCTGGTGCCCTGTACATGTCCTGGTATGGGTCAGGAGGTGCCATTCACACTCAATTTAGTCGGTTAACATGACTTACACATTCTGACAATGCTCGCCATAACGGAGAGGACACCAATCGCCATAGGTAGCATCTAAGCTATCTCAGTTCTCTCGCTTTGAAAGATCCAGGATAGATCCTTGAAGGCTCAGACGGTTTTCGCCGTTCAAATTCAATCGTCATCGCCCACCACGTGCTTTTAGTTACCGAGGCGGAAAAATAAGTAAAAATCATAAGATCCGTTGATGTTGAACTATCTTTTTTCTTTTTGACCTTATCATGAGACATTAACAGTGGAACTTTCAAAGTTGAAAAAGCTGATAGCGTCACACTTAGAGCGCCAGGTCTCACTTATGCCAGGTCTCACCTTAGCAATGAACATTTATGTATACATTGTTGAACACGCAGTTGTGCGACAACATCAATCACATCGTTCTGTAATGCAATGGATGAGAATGTGGAGCTATGACCCTTTTGGGACATGCCTGTTGACCACCCTTCCAGAACTAAAACAGCTGTTGGAGACACCCGATTCATTGTTAAGTAATTCTCTCTCCCAGCTGTCTTTGATTTCCCTAAGCCGATCTGGGAGGACTGCGAGACCTGCAAGTCCCTGACTGAACTCGTTCTCTGAGGATGCCTGCAATGACTGACCCTTTGGGAACTTCTCCAGCTCCACTTCCCTTCTTTAATATACCTCTGGACAATTAAGAAATAAATTTTATTCGGTGCACCGCAAGTTCTGATTGCTTAAGAGAAATCAGGAAATCAGTAAATGTTAAAGTGGACAGAGAGGCGGGCTCTCGGCAGCAACTGTAAAGGAAGGCATCAAGAACTTCCGGCGTCAGTAAAACGTCAGCAGCCACTTGTCCTTCGCCCTTCAACATCAGCGTCAGCAGCCGCCAAGGAAAACCTTAGTCAGGAGAGAAATGGGCTGATGGGGAAAGTTATCGGCGAGAGATGCTGTCAAAAGGTGATGTACTTTCGAAATTGAATGAGGTCTGCTAATCGAGTTCGATCTCTCCCTGAAGGACACCATCCTTCAGAGAGAGATCTAACTCAGTACCTTGCTTGACCTCCTTACAGAAGCATATGCATGGGTGGCCCACCTTCATCATAATCTATAGGGTGTTACAGCAGTTCGGACACTATTCGGTTGACTACGACTAGATCAGTAATTGGGGTGACGGAAGGAAATCAGATCATTAGATGGCTAAGTTTCATTCTTCCCAACCGTTGAACTCCTTCACTACCATAGTTTCAAAAGACGAAGAGCTTTTTTTTCAGAAAGAAACAGGTCATCAAAAGCCGGGTTGATGGACTACTTATGGAGCAGGCTTAAGTTTTGCGCTGCCTTAAGCCTCTTGCTAGAATCCGAATAAGATCAGCTAATCAAATTATCCAAAAAAAATCTTGTAATTAGAAAATTGCTCTGACGTTAGTCCATCTAGAACGAGCCTGTGCGATTTAGAGTGGAAGACGAGTATCTATGATGCCTCGTCGAATATGGAGCAAAGCTGGAGCTGAGGGGTTGCCCCATTGCGGCATCGTTCGTGAACAGCTAGCCGTCCAAGACATGCCCATCGGTCCAAACTGAATTCCACCTATCAGCTTTCTTCGGTTGTCTTCAAGTTATTTTGAAGGGCTATGGGTAGACTATTAGAGCCCTCACTCTTTCTTTACTCACCCATTTACATCCGTAGAACGTTTTCTAACAATACCATTACTTTAAAGACGTTTGGGAGCAGCTCGACACTCACCGTACACCAAATACCCAATTGTGCAGGATTGTTAAACCCCCTCCACCTATCCTTCCGAGGCTACGGAAGTTATTCGGCTTTTTGCTCAGTTTCTGTGACCTAATGAGCTAGTCTTAGGTGACTTCTCATTGGCTTTTCGCAAGTCTAAAGCGTTCATGAACTGCTACTCGAGATCGTAAACTTTTTTCATCAAATAGCTAGCCATCGAGCTTTCGGAGACGTTAGCGAGGTGGGATGAAGCGGCTGAGTCTCTCCAATACTTATATGATCCGCATGATCGGGAAGTTAACCATATTGCCACCTTCGACAGCTTACGCAATTGCCATTCAAGTAGGAAGACTAAAAGCTGGGGCATTCACAAGTTCCACAGAAGATTTGGCTAGAATGCAAAATTATTCCGCCTACTGAGGGAGACTGAAGCACCTGTAGAAGAAATTGGCCAGAAGGCCCGATTTCTGTTTATACAAATCATCAAGCTTTGGAAATTTTTGCTTGCTCTCGATGTATTATAAATGGTAATTGTAATGGTAATAAGCGAGTATTACACCCGAGTATCGCATCATCAGTCGCTTTTTCGCTTTTTAAATGCTATAAGGTTCAGTTTGAAGTTTTTGAATGTAGAACCCCCCAGTGGAGCGTCAACCTCAGTCTCACCGCTGTTGAATTCAATCAGCTAGTCTTAGGTGACTTGTTCATTCGAAGGGTCCCTGAAAACGTTTTGTCATTATTCCAAAGATTTCAGTTTTGTTGGGACTAAACTGCGGGATTTCAACTCTGCAGGCCCCACTTGATGGCGGACGTACTCGGAAAGGTTCACATTCGAAGGAGTTTTTGGTTTGAAGTAATGCTCGGTTGATGGGCACGTTCATTCTGAATGGAGGTCAGGTGCAGGGAGCATCCCAGTGACGCGGTTGATTGACTCTAAAAGACTGTCCTTCATCCGTATGTGCTATCGAAAGTAATTTGATCCGGACTGCTTGCTCACAACCAATTCCTTCGACATCATTTCCAAGTTTTGTGATGCAATTACTCTCGATAATCAGACCGTTCCACCATGCAAAGTGCCATCACCCTGTTGCACCAGTCCATCAGTGTCCCCGCTGCTCATCTTTCTCATCGTTCTAGTTATCTTTTCATCAATGACTTCTGTGGAATCCGAGCTGACGTGAATAAGCAAAGGACAAACTGCTACTGACTTCCACAAATGTCAAAAAAAATTGCTTGCTCCATACACAGTTACAGGTAGCGCTTACTTTCCTAATCAAGTCATCTCCCCTGGAAATTCTGGAAAATTCGACCATAGCCTCTTGAATATCCTGGATACTTCCTGGGAGTACGTAATATTCGGGGTGGTTACGTAATTACTTAGAGAGTGCCAGGTTTACTGCTGCAGTGGGACCAGTGACTTTCGGAATGTGGAGATTACTTCTGTAAATGTGAGGTTACCAGTTCCCTCAACTAGCAATCTAAAGCTGCAGATGAACCTAAGAGGCTCTGAAATACTTTCGTAGCAATGGGCCCGCTCATTTAGGGTAGAGTTCAATAAAGTACAAATCATCTTCAAAAAATTGACCCTAGAGTGCCAGAATCACGTCATCTCGCCCTTCTTCAGCTTTTTCAGCTTATGGTGGGAAAAGGGAGAGATAACATACCTGACACCGTAAATTTGCAAGCACTACAATCTCTAATAAAGTTCCTGTATAGAATCAAAGTCCCAAATGCGAATTATAGGTAAAGTACCCGTAGTATAAAAAAGTGAGCATCATAAATTTCATGTTCTCTTTATTCTTCGATTTCCGATTACCTATGAGATTCGTTCCGTCATTCGAATCAAATTGCAGGTTGTTTTACTGACTCTTACCCTCCTCGTTACACCATCACTGGCGTGCATCCCCGGTTTGTTCGGTGGCGGAGGTGGTGGAGGAGGAGGCGAATGCTGCTGTCCGCCTCCTGCCTGTGGAGGAGGAATGGGAGGAGGAATGGGAGGAATGGGAGGAATGGGATCATATGCCGGTGGCGGCGGTGGAATGGGAGGGCCAGGAGGTGGATTTGGAGGAGCACCAGCGTAAGCATTCATGTTTTTTTTTATTTCCTTGTGGAGCAAAGTTTATTACAGTGCAATGGCAAAAAGATACGAAGTGATTGAACTTCCGTCGGGCGGTGGACCGGGAGGTGGAATGCCAGGAGGTGGATATGCTGCAATGCCTCCACCGCCTCTACCGCCTCCAGCAGGTGGAAGCTATGCAGGTGGCGGTGGTGGAGGTTATCCTGTAGCAGGGAAGAAAAAATAGGATGTGATTCTTGATTAATTAGTTAATCAATTAATTAAGAAATATTGATTTAAGAACTATTGATATGGTATTGTCTTTTATGTATATATAAATATATGTAGCGATGTGAAGAAATAAAGTTTTTTAGTATAATTTTATTCGAATCCAAGGTCGAATACAGACTTGAATTTAAGCAGGTGGTCATGGAAGTACAGCGAAGAAGTTGCCCAGATTGATGCACATGTTTTGGGCAGTCTCCCGTTCTTCCGGATTCAAAGAGCAATCCCACTCCGGATGATCTTTCAAACGAAATCGTCTTCACAAAGAATTGCTATTTTCTTTTCTGACCTTGTTTTTCCTTCAATTAACTCAACGAGGAAGCCATAATTCAGGAATCTTACTGACCTTCCAGGCACGCGATAGCCATTGGAAGTGAACATTTTTATCTTCTGAGGATTAGCTCCTCATCTTTCCCTTTCTGTTTTCTGGTGAATGCTGAGATTGAGGCAGGAGTTATGGTCGAGCCCCATCCATTTGGACTCTAGTCGCGAATTTTGCATGCTTTAAGCCGCACCGCGAAGGAGCTCTCCGTCTGCCGTCAAACCGTATACATATGGGACTCTCAAGAGGTACTATGAGACCACTGCCGACTGTCCTTTATCCATTGCAACGACTTCTGCAAACCGAAGAGTCGTCAAGAAGCGCATCGTCAAGAATACTCGTCGCAACAGAGAAAAATGGCCAAGGATCTCAAGATCTCCTGATGATCCATAGCATATTTGCTAAACACCACTGGACTTGGACTTTATCCTTACGAGATCAGAAAAAGTCGTGGCCTTACTGAGAAGAATAAGGCCGTCCGTGGCGAGCCATGCTTGCGCTGACCGCTGAAAGGAAGCAAGCACCTGGCAACCGTCTCCTCCGACGAAAGGCTCTTCACCGTGGGGGCAGCGGCGAATACCCAAAGTACGTGAGTGTTTGTCTCATCACCTCAGCAGGCCGATCTCAGAAAGAAAGTCATCTTTTGGACCTGCTGGCGTGATGGTGTGAGCAGGAGAGTGCACCAGCGGGAAACTCCGCTCGTTCTCGTCGACATGGACAACTAAATCGAATACATCGAGAAGAAGGAGCTATCGCCTTCGAGCTAGGCACACTTCAGACACCAACACGTTATTTTCCTGCAAGACTCCGCGCCCGCGTACAAGTCGCGGAAGACCATGGCTTGGTGCACGGTCAAACTGCTGGTCTTCATCCCTGCTAATGAATGACCGTCCATCTTCCACCGACCTCAACTCACTAGACTTCTCGGTACGGTCTAGCAGACCCCTGCTCCACTCCACTCACCACAGAAGTATCGACTCGCTCAATTCAGTTTTGAAGAAGGCGTGTGATGAAATCGACGTCAAATACCCCCCATTTGCTGATTTTATGAGCGTTTTTGTATAATGCCCACGATGAGTACTTTTTAGGCATTGATTGGCTATTGCTGTTCGATAAATAAACTCCCGTTGATGATGTTATGATGTTTATCAGGGGCTTTTCAGGTGGTTTACGATGACCTAACATCCGATGAAATTCCGAATCCTCGTCAAATCCAATACCCACCGCATGACAGAAACCGCTGTTCCAAAAAGGAAAACTAATTCGGGATTCACATTCTCCGCTGTTTCATCTCTCTATGCTCTGACATTGATCGTCATTTGAAGGAGTTCTTAGCTTTTCGAATACCGCCTCGAAAAACAGTTCTCTATCTAAACAACTCGTTATTACTCAATAACTCTTCAATCGTCGTGCCGGATGGCTAGAGCTTCTGCCGCCCAAGGTACTTCAAGCACCGAGCAGAGAGATATTCGAGCGGAGACTAAGCAAAGTGGAACTCTTGTACACTTTAGGTATTCCAGAACATATCTGAGAACTTATATTTCTTTCTGACAATTCAGTAACCTCTAGCGACTGCCGTCCCACTGATCCATATATGACGATTACATGCGCATTTGGAGACTACTAATCGATCAATTCTCAGCTGTAGTCTATCGTAGGCTTTTTTTCGTTTGCAGCAGCTCTTTCTTTCCAAATTATTTCTTTCTTAGGTTTTTTGATAGTATTGCATTTCCTTCTTTATTTTACGGCTTCTTTCTATTTCCATCTCTCTCTCTCCGGAGCAAGAAGTCGGTTGAGTGACGTAGGCATTCGATGATGCTGTAGGCTTCATCTTTATCGTTTCAGCTGTTTGAGGAGCCTCTGATACAATGAATCTTCCTTTGGCTACTCGCTTTTGTTCCATAATGCATTGTTCGTATAGGGTCAAGTCAGCAAGCCCCACGGCAGCGCCCTCGATGTGTCTTGATACCGTGGATTAGGATCGTGTTGATATGCTTTTTTTCAGAGGAGGGTAGCTTACATTCGCACATAAGGAAGGTGTTAGTGTCACCCTGATGATACTATTCCTGCGATATTCTTTTTCTATTTTCTTCGCTCTTTTTCACAGTAACACAGTACTATGTTCGTACTTGACCTTAGGCTTTGTCTTGAGACTCTTTTTTTCCTTCTAAGCTTCATCTTCTTCTTTTTTGTTTACTTGAATTGTCTCAGAGTCCATGCCCTTATGTTGTTTGGCACATCCTTAGGTGTATTCAAATAAATAAAAATAAACACCTGCGATCCTTCATAGACTCGTGACTAAATGCCTTAAGGCTGTCGTGAAGGCCAATGGAAACCAAATCGAGTGATCGCTCCAAATTTCAATTCGCACCTTTCTTAATAAATGATGTGCCAGGTCCGATTTATTCGGTCAAGTATTGAGGAAGGTAATTGGTTTTAGTTTCCATTTTCGGTCTTCTTGAAACCTGGGCATGTCACATAATGTTTATACGCTGTTTTGCCGTACAGGTTTGTTATGATGAAACCGCTTTATTAGGTCGACGTTTCGAACAACTTGTCGTCTTCAAGGACCTGAAAGTAGTTCGGAGCTCCTGACCTGTGACTTACCCGACCAAACGTCCAAACACGCTCGCCCAGTTGCAACAACTCCCAGAAACTTGAACACCAAAATATTCCAGCGAAGAAACCAACCTTCCGCGGTTTCACCAGCGTGGCCGTCCCACTCGATGCCGTGAACAATAAGGGACTAATGAGACATCATCGACGATCGTGAGATAAGAATTATGCGGTGATCTCATAGCCCACAAAAAATGAAAATTGCAATAGCAAAAAAGTTGCAATAGCAGACAACACATTGCGTCTCTGGCAATTTGCCGACTAGCTTATCGACTTTTCACCAACTTCGCTCCAATGCGAATGTGGTGAAGGACAATTTGAACTCGTAGTCAGCCTAGCGAGGGGCGGAGGGCGACCGTGGATAACTCTCCGGCCCCTTATTGTGCTCTATCCAGCCGTTTTCCGACCTCATTCCTGCACAAATGGTATCAGAGGGGGCTTCGAATTCAAACCATGTGCAAATCTCCGAAACCACTTTTTCGTGAACAGTGTTTTTAAGATGGCATTAAACGGACACCATTGAACTCTTTCTATCTAAGCCGTTTTTGGTCCTACAGGACAACATATAGCATACCTAAATGCCACAAGGTCATTTTGGGAAGATATCTAGGAACCTTTCTTGGATTCTGTGCCTTTAGCAACTTGACGCCCGTTCCCACCAGAAATACAGTCTTATAGCAGTTAATCGTGGGGGCTTCTTATAGTTTAAAGTGTAATATCGCTCTTAAATCAATAGGTTCCAGTAACACAGAAACAAATTAAACCATCTATATCATTTGAATCTTGCCCAGGGAAACGGAGCAATCGACGGAAGAGGGATTCCTCCCGAAACAGATCAACTTTAAATCTCGACTGAGAAGAAACTCGCCTTCGGAACTGCAAAAGCTCAAAAAACTCCACGATAGCACGTTCACTTACACCCAAGAGATCATTATCTTCCTGTCCCCGAAATTCGGAAAATTAGCTTTCGGGCTTCCGAGGTGAAGGCTTGTCCCAGTTCTTACGCCGGAAGCTGTGGCTGTTCATTGTAAAGAAATCTCGGTCATCTCTCGAACCTTGGGAATAAGAACCGATCAGATCACTTTCATTGCAAAGGTGGAACATGCAAAACCCACAGAAGAAGTATGAGGCAGTTGAAGTGGCTACTTGATACGAGACATATGGACTTTTGGATACTGATCTCGAATCTGCTTCCCGAATATGCCGAACGGATCTCTGAAGTGAAGTACAGAGGTGTTTCCAGCTCAGCACTAAGCATAAGCAAAACAAAATACAAGGATGTAACGAATAAGAAAAATACTGGCGCACACAAAGCACCGCACATACCTCTGATCAACCTCAGACTTGCCTCTAGGAGAGCTGAAGCTTTCATGATAAAGATCAGAGGCCATTGCGAACATTCTTCACTCACCGAACTATCTCACCTGAAACAAAGTCAGGTAGTTGTTCGGTGCATCTTTTGAGAAATGAAAAACGCCCGATCTTCTGGAATGGTTTTGAAACACTGACCTTAGCAGAATGAGCACACCCACACTTCGCGTTGGCAGGCGATGGACGATGGATGACCAGCGGCAGCATCGAAGAATACATCAGGGCACCTTCAGAGTACGTCAACAGATGGCGCTTGGCGCTCGTAGGCGGCGTCGTCGTGCGCGCCGCCACTGACAAGCCTTTGCAATGCGCCGCGGATTTTTCCAAAAGGGCTTAGAGAAGAAACAAGCAAACCACTACTTATAGAACAGTACCGAATGAAAAGTAAGTGCGAATCGGCAATCTTGGAAAACTCAATCAGGGAAAAATCCACCGCCAACCCATTCGCTCTCGGTAGGCGACCGGAGCCGTCGTCAAAGCTGAGCGCCACTAGTAGACGCGAGAGCGTCGCCAGTTGATGATTTAATTTATTTATCTATTTTGATGCATGCAGCGGTGCGCTCTTACAATACAGTGTAGTAAAACATCAACGACATAATCGAGTCAACCTTGCATCGGTTAATCAAGATTTGTTCAAATTAATAAAAAGTAGTTAACTCAAGATCGGACGAATGAAAGATAGGCGGATGGCGCTAGGGATAACACCACTCAAAACAGCACGAAATATGTACACGGTGACCCACACGAAGTGTGGTGCAGAAAACTAGCATCAAAATTATACAAATCAAACCAAATAGGAAACTATTACTCCTACGCAATCATCACAAAATTGTTAACAACATATCACATCTCGTATTCAGAATGGCCATCTTTCGCTTCAATGCAAACATCCAACCTCATTCTGATATTTTCAAGAATGCGCGCAATCACTTTGATCCCCCGCTTCTACAAGAGAACTTTCTTTCAGATGTTCCTAAGACATGTGTTTGAAAGCGCAGGCTTTTTGCTCCAGAATCGACCATACAACAAAATCCAAAGGACTGAGATTGGGTAATTTGCAGGTAAAAACTGCTTCGCCTCAAAAACCCAGAAGCGTGGTTTCACAACATTGCAGCATCTTCTTTGCGCTGTGGGCTGGTGCCCAATCCTGTGGAAGGTTCAGCTGACGTTCATCGCGTTCCTTTCCGCCCAAGCGATCACCGCTTCCCCCAGCCCAGAAGCCCATAAGTTGATTTTTTTATTGCCCGTCACACTTCATGTGGGTCACCCTGTATATGTACATATAAGGAAGTACATATATGGCTGACAGTGACTACCTGAGAATAGTAAAAACCGGGCTCGCCTCACTACCATTGGCCAGATTCAAGTGGTATGTAGGTCCTCAATGAAGTGGTAAGCATAGGTGTTGTCTGATGATTCCCGGATTTACAGTCTAACCATCAAATGGTGACATTCTGGAGGTAGGCTGTTGGCTAATTCGTTGTAGTTTTACTTGATTGTTCATAGTGCCCTTGTACTAATTTCCTCCGTATGCCCTTTGCAGGCGTAATAAAAATTTCCTGCAACGATCCACGCACATAATTCCGTACCATAAAACCTGGTGTGGCAAGATGTACAAGGCCACGTTACGAAGTTAACTTTTTCCTTGAAATTCCAGCCACTTCCTCAAAAATGAGGTCGTCCATACTTTGCGCCGTGGAGGACAATCGCAAAGAACAATGGCGATTGACAAAACTTCAACTTGTTTTGACTTGATGTTCTTGTTAACAGCTGTCATTTCACGTGAATACACGATACGAAAGTCTCCCAAGCTTGGCAAGTTAATGTGCAAAACTTCGACCTTGAAGTGATGTTCTTGTTCTATCAAGTCAAAACAAGTTAAGTTGTACGTTGTCAGGAGCAGCTTACAGCTTCATTTTCCAATGCCAGTATAGGCTGACCGGTTGATCACGTTGTACGTGGGAGTGCTAATAAGTTATGGCCCAAATCCATTGGGAAAACCAAAGTAAGCCGGGTCTTGGTAATATCTGAGACGAAAAGCACAATGTATGGAAAGCATAAATACAGGTTCGAGTCCCATTTGGGGCAGAAGTTTTGTCCATAACTCGCCAATCTTGTGACAGTGAAACTAAGCTTCTGAAGAAGTTTAGCTCATGAAGCTATCCTTCAATCAGGGACGAATCTAGTGCTCTGAGATGCTTAAGTAGCGATAAGCGATTTTCTTCTTTCACGGCATTCGCTTGATTGGTAGTAGACAGCAGCAACTTCTTCAATCATTCTAAAACAGTCTCCGACTCGTTGACCTATATAACAGAATCAGCTTGTTCGGCGGCTGCGGCGTCAAGAAGCCATCAGGAGTAATCTCTTACGAACGTTTGAAGCTAATAAGTGAATGAGGGAACTGGTTTGTGGAGAGCTCGTCATGCTCGCGATATTAAGGAAACAAAACAGTCGCAATTTGGTTAGTCGTTTTGTAAAAATGAACACGAACCATTGCGAAGTGCCATGAACTGGAACGTCAGAGTCACTTTCTACCTAGGACTTCGAGCTGAGCGAAAATACAGGAAGCATCGCCAGTGAAGTACACACTCATTTTTATTCGTCCAACAGCCTACAGATAGGCATTCGTCAATAGGAACTCATACAAGGATACGGTCATCGGAATGCAGGGTCCGACCGTCCACAGGAGGAAAAGCTGAAACGAAAAAAAAGAGTTCAAAAGAAGTCTCAGCGGATGGGAAGACAACAATATAGTGCGACTTAGGTAACGACGACAGGCTCTGGAGCACCTAACTGAATCAGCTAGTGGTCTTTATTTATTATTCGTTATAAGCATTTGGCGGGGCTACGAAACTAGGCTGACACTCACTCCCATGAATTCGGGAGGCTATGTACTATGTAAACGACAGGAGGGTACACCAAGTGACTTCAAAGAATATGCATAAGATTTCTGTTCAAGGGAGAGCTGTGAAAAGACTTCAAATAATCATCAATGAATCCTGGGCATTAGATTTTCACTACTGAAAACAGAGGAATAAGTAATGCGCTTCAACCCTAGATCGGGCGAAGCAAAAATAGAGCTTTCAGAGAGCTGTTGAGCTATGGCATATAAGCCATTAAGAAGGCGAGGGCAACCGGGGTCTCGGTAGTGTAGGGGATAAGAGCACAATTCCCGGGAAGGACAAGTACGGGTTCGAGTCCCCTCTGAGACTGAAGTTTTGTTCATAAATCGCCAACCTTGTGAGACTTTCAAAGAATAATTATCAGTTAAACTTAGGCGACTTCTCGGAACACTGTTCAAGGGAGAGTGGCTTTTGTATATGACATGGACATTTCATCGTCAAATTTATGCCAATCGTGGTCCCCTCTTGCGGGTTCCCTGAAGCCAGCTCATCAGCCCTCTACACTTTTTAAGTTTGAACTATCCTCAACGCAAATTGTGAACTTCGGCAGCTCTCTTCATTCTAACCATTCGTCCTCTTTTTGCTATCGGCTTCCATTTTCAGAGTGCTCAGCTTAATACACACATTTCCACTATCCCCCAGTCCTAGAGTGATTACATAGAAAGGCTACCAAGTTTCGAGCCAGACTGAGAGTTAGGTGATAGCATATGGAAATGTCCAATTCGAATTCTCGACATATACAAGACATTCCCATCAGCCGAGACAAACCGTTTTTGTCGGCTGTTCAATATGAATCGTTGGACACTTTCCCTCATCGTTATGGGAATTCAGACAGATTGAAGGCGATCGCCTCTGATGAATTCCTCTACAAACCTCTCACCGCAAAAGAAGGGCAATTGCACTTCAGCAATCGTGATTTGCGTTTCCCTTTCAGTCCTCAGAAGGCTACGACGAACCTGTTTCAAGAGAATCTTCTACGATAGAAGAACCTCTTTTACCCGTTGATTTTTCACAGGATAGGCAGAGAGCGTCAAATTATACGGCGATTCACGGTCGTGCGTAACGCTCAGATGCAACAACGAAATGATCGTTGTTATGCTGATGAGATCCGGACATGGACGAGGTCCTTCACATTTTGCGGCTTAGGTCGTTTACACTATACACCCTCTAACCACCATCGCTATCCTCATTCAACATACCAGCAGCAAAAGCTCGGCGACCGCCCAGCATCCTGCCATTAAGCGTGAGCCTCCACAAAAAGATGGTCCGGATCCCGTCGTGACGAGGGGCGGTACCTGGAGGAATTCCCTTTAAAAGTCGCCCAAACTCACTAAACTCGTGTTCGTCTGCACCGAGTACTACCAAGCTTATAGTTTTGCTATGGTGAGTCCTTCTACAGTATCCTCCTACACGACTTTACTTAATAAATATTATGTATATAGCTATGCATAGTTAATATGTGAATCTGTTAGTCATGTAGAGGGTTCTACCGTATGCCTGAATCATATTTGTTTACCCTTGAGTAACCTAGTCCAATTTTAGACGGAGGGTCACTGTTTTTTGCTTGGCTGTAGAACTTTGCTTGGGTTACGGTCCTACACATATTATCGTAAGTACTCCTACGGATTCTATTGATATCCATCTTCACCACCATTTCCACCCACAAGTATCTATTGTCGTCACTGACAAGCCTTCACCTCTGGTATTCCTTACGCTGCTATTAGTTGTGGGAGAGGATAGAAGGAAGGTGCTACCATCCTACTCCTGTCCGTGTGCCCAAGGCTACAAGAAGTCGGCCTTCGCAAACTCAGTTGAGGATATTTCTGAGAGACAAATATCAGACAAGAAAGGCGACAATCTAGGACCACCTAGTGGTTAGGTTATAACTATGGGGCATATGAAGGGAGCACATCTTCCATTGGGGCACAATTGTTCATCAGTTGATGCCTATGCAACTCCAAGCCTTCTTAAAAATGAAAAGTGAAAGAAAATGTTAAATAGCATGTGTTATAGCAGAGCCAGAATCAGTTCAGCGCTACTCACCTCTGAAATGTTAGGCTTATCAGAGACTTAATCCCCTGATCGTTCGCGCAGTAGACTTCTCATATACTATGGCTATATACCAGCTCGAGTTGCTTTAACCCTCGATCAGTCCAAGGCGGGGTGATGACTCGATTCCTCTCAGGTGTTTTTGGGTAGAAGCAGGGAACGGTGATGTAGGAACTCAATGCCTACCGTTCCTACCTGAATTTCTGCCGGTTATAAAGGCACAAAAGACTTCACCTAGCGATTTGGTCAAGTACCTCAGTGGGAAGGTTCCTTCTTCCGATGTGACGGTGCTTCTATAACGATGCGATGGCATGCTAGCAAAGACGTACAACCAGTTAAAATTTTCTGCTTTTTTCGATCGTTAGAATAATTGAATATTCACGAAGTACAGTACCCCAGCCCCCGGAAGTTGTTCAGAATAGAATTTTATCATGAGCTTCTGCCTAATTCTGTGCATATCTGTCCAAGGTCACATCTGAAGGGCGGATATATCCAGCACCCCGTCGGAGAACAAGGGTGTGTGGCCCTAAATTGAATCTGGCAACACTGATGGAATACTTGTTGCTTTAATTTGTATTCTTGCACGAAAACTTACTTCTAGATCGTTTTACTGACGTTATTCCTGCTTGTGACACCGTCATTGGCATGTTTCCCCGGATTATTCGGTGGAGGAGGTGGTGGTGGCTGTTGTCCACCGCCCTGTATGATGCCATGTATGCCAATGGGTGGTGGCGGACCAATGTAAGTACTCATAGTGGTTCTTCCCAAGTTTTCAACAAATATTGGTATGACATACACTAGGATCTTGGTATGATAACAATGAATGATTTTTCGTTTCAGGATCGGTGGAGGAGGTATGGGTGGTGGAGGCGGTTATGCATTGCCACCAATGGGAGGAGGCGGCGGTTATGCAGCTCCACCGCCACCTCCACCAATGCCAGTATATGGAGGCGGTGGAGGAGCATATCCTGTTGGCAAATAGGACAATTTTTTGCACTTCCTCTGATTTTCATTTTCTGTATATATATGTAGACAGGAAAATAAATTGTTTTAATTAACCTTTCATCAATTTCTACAAGTCACACAACAAATTGATAAAAAAACGGGTTTGAGGCAAGAAAAGAAAACATAAACGACTGAGATTTACCAGCCTTCACAAGGACGGCTTGGACATGTTCTAGGCAACAATATGAGGTGCTGAGAGGAGTATGGCGATGGCAGACAATACAATAAACACTGAAAACATTATAAGGCATGCTCGGTCAACGGCCATAGCAGCAAATTTCCAATCGGCTTGGATTCGTTCTTCCCGTTCCTCTTTTTCCAAGTAGTCGCAGATCTGTGAAGGAAACCACTTTTAAACGAAAGGAGATCTTTTACTAATAAACAGAGTAAGATAGTTGCGATAGAACCAGAAGTACTATTGGCAGCTTCCATAATTTTGCGGTCACCAGTTCAGATCCTCGTGGAATCCATTTGATGAGGGAAGGACCGAGACCTTTTCGTTATTGTTAAAGTTGTTCAGAAGCTATTCGTTGGTGTCCATCAATTACCTCTAGATCAACATGATTTTAAGTGAGGACATTTGAACAAAACTACCGAAGAATTTTCTTCTCCAAATGGAAGTTGGATGAAGGACCTGTCTGTAACAGGAGTCTGCTATTCCTCACCCTATTCCCCTCTGTAAAGGCACAAAAAAGTAAACCNAATACCTATAAAGTCTTAGGAGACTCCTTCACACTCCTGCAATTTTCAACCCCTTGCGAGTGCATGTCTTATTCCGAGCGATTTGAAAATGTCCATGCAGACAGACTACTTTCTAAGAGATCTTCTATAGCTCAAGGCCTGCCTTTATTTTTCATTTCTAATCATCGCTTTCTTTATTCTATGTATCATTCTCTCTCGGCTCTCGCTTTTGCTGCGTGATGGACTTGTTTGTTAATCATTGCTGTTTTTTTGTCTTCCATGCAAGTTCTCCTACATACAAACATAAATAAACACACGATAACGACTTGTCGCTTTAACTGTTACTTCCTCATGACCGGAAAAGGGTATCACTGAGGGTTTTCTGATGGGAAAGGACAATAATGAGTTTTCAGCTCTTGATCTTCTAGCCCCTTAGTTTACGCTAAAGAAAGACAACATCAGGAGGCACGAATACCCTCTGATCCAATCATGCTTCGAATCTCGAATCGAATACCTTGAGGTCCACCTTGCTCCGTCCCTTTCCTCCCACCTCCTTCTCACAAATCCAACGGAGCCGGTTCTCTTTGTGCTAAATTCTTTGCGAGAATAAGATGTGTACAATAGAAGAGAAGATAGGGCTCTACGAAGTTTATTGGGTAATTACTACTTTTTACATTCGTAGGAAGAGCCAGATGAATGGCTTTGTAGTATTCTAATCGTCACCTCGATGAAGACCCAGTCCCTTAGCATGGAAGAGAATCCTTTTCGCATAGTTGTACAATCGAAAAAAAGCGGCGTTACAGGATTTTTCGGCAGACAATAGCCAAGGTCTTATCGGTCTTTTTTCAGCCGGTAACAGATCGACCATAACAGATTCAATGGCAAACTGCAGACGCCTACAATGTCATCTTGAATAAATGTGATTTGTCCTTTCTAACCGGATCGAAAACGCGATAGTTAGACACAGATACTTGCCGCTAACAAGCTATCCCCTAGCCTTAGAGTCAAAGCAAAAAGTAGACGGCGTTAAGCCGCTTATCCAGGATGCGCCGCGCACTAGTCACCCTTCTACAGCCGGTATGATGTCTCATAGTAACGTCCGTCGCCGCTTCATTGCTCATATCTGTGTTTGTTTGTTTGTTTGTTTGTCTGCCTGTCTGTCGGTCCTGTCTGTCTGTATGTTTGTCCGTCTATCTGTCCATTTGCCTATTTGACTGTCTGTCTTCTGCCGGCCTGTCCGTCTGTCTGTCTGGTGTCTTCTGTATCTGTCTATTTGTTTGTTTGTCTGTCTGTCTGTCTGTCTGTCTGTCTGTCTGTCCGTCTGTCTTTCTGTCGGTCTGCTTGTGAAACTGTCTCATCACTTTGATCATTTGAATAGTTGCCTTCCCATTTTCCGTCGTGAAATCACCAACTTATCCTTGTGTGACTGTAGGGCAGTTAGCTTCGGTTTGACATCCTCCAGAGCTGTGCTAGGAATCAATATTGTGATATCGACTGGAGACAAATCTATCGATCCATGCAAAAAAACACAAAACAGAGCCCCGTAATCGAGCGGTATCCATTCAGAAACCGAAGAATAAGAGTCTACCGGCTAGAGCTATCGTTTTTGAGTTTCACGCGCGGTATTGCGGACAGTCAAAACTGGTTTGTGGGAAGCGGTCATTTCCAACTTCAATGTTTTCAAGCTTCTCTCTTTATAAAAAGTTAGCAGTCGGGTTAGTTTCGATGTCTAATTCACACGAACAACTTGCACACGTGAACAAAATCGTGAAATTGTTGAGGAGGGGTAGGGGAGGTGAGGGGGGGGGGGGGGGGGNGCTTTCACAGGCACGGCAGGGCGACAACAACCTGTATCTTTACATTTCCTAATACACAACAGCTGACAGTTTGACGCTGATCAGCCTTGGTTCTGGAATGTACCCAATGGATTCGGCTTTCAATTGGGATGGCAGTGGCGTTTGAATGGGCACTCGCCTATCCATTAGCTAATGATAGCCAGCTGCTGTACAACTCAGTGATATGACCTTTCCAGATTGAAATTGTAACAATTCAGCGACTCTGGGAGGAATTAAACCTAACCACCAGAGGGTGTTTCGGGAATATCCCTGGACCTAACGACCTACCCTATAGTAATAGCGTCCCTTGGCACTGCTCCTCTCCCCTCCTTCCCTCACAACTTCTTGTAACCCTCTTACAAGTAATAGCTAACCATAAGTATCTATGAATATCTACCTGAATAATATGAAGCCGCTCTTTACCCCCTCCCCCATCCCTCCCAACTTTCCTTCCGCCTCCCATTTCCGCTTCTCCAGCTTCCCCGCTACGGTTCCGGTACATATCATATTCAGGCAAGTAATTGAGACAATCCGCGGTCGTCTCGTCCAAAAATAGTATTAGAATAGAGTGGTTTTTCTTTCAAAAAACCTACTAATAGCATCATCGAACGTGAACAGGTTCCTAGAATGTCCGCAGCTTGTACAGAGGGTTTTTTCCCGAACTGACAAATTGCCCATAATTTTTGCTAGTCGTCGGAATATTCTAGCGTGTTCTTATGAAGTGCTGCATTTCTTTCTCTAGAACCTGTACTATGCATACTAAAACGCTACTGGTAACTTACCAACTAAGCAATTGCAACGTCGAATTTTTGAGAAAATTATTAATCGAGCCTATAGTGTAGCAAATTTGAACCCGTATTTCAGGTAGGAACATATGTAGGACGCCTACCATAAGAGGGATATCAAAATAATAAAAAAAAGCAGAAGCCTGAGCTAAAATCTACCAACATCGTTAAGTGGAGCACCAGCCTATCGATAAAACTGTATGCCTTTCATGAATGATCACGTGCATTGTGAAAAATGGATGAGCCTGAAAAGGAATAAAACGGAAGGACTTCTACCTGCTAAGGAATCAGAATAGGAAATTAGCAGTTGATGTGATTGTGCAGTTTGAACGGAATTAGCCAGAAAAGAAAAAACTGGAACCTAGCATCCTCGATTCGAGTAAAAATATTCACAAGCAAAGAAAAAAATGAACGGAACCGTCAATTATAGATATGGTCTAATTCTGGCCCCCTGAACCTCTTTTTTTTTGTCTCAAGCCGTTATACGCCAATGCCTCGTCCTGGAAGGAGCATCATAGCTTGTCTGCTTCACACCGGTACCTTACGGCTGACCGGCTTAGGTGGCGGATTCTCACGATGGGGGGCTGACTAAGATTGTCTTCCTGGGGGATTTTCGAATCCCGCCCTAGGATCCCACCACGAAAACACTGGGAAAGTGGCACTAAATGATTTCAAACGGTTTCAGGCTAACTCCCAGCCTTGCCTAGATCCACTCTGAGCAGCTGGGTCATCAGAAAAAAGGTTTTGTCAGGTTTTGCTTTTTTCGTCTGTGGATGTTCGGAAGCTGCGACAGAAACCGTTAAAGTTCAAACGTTCAGAAAAAAAGAACGGATTGGACTGGTGAACTTCGTAAATTTTTCACGACCATTCAGAGGTCGCTTTCACTAAGCAAAAACATGGATAATGCAAGCCGGCTTGTGAAGCCTTCGATGATGAACTGTCGGGAGACATCCTAATGGAAAAATGGACTTGGGATCTGAGTTTGGAAATATTAACAGAAACGTAAACTACAATGCAGATATACAGTGCAGGACTTGTGCTAAATGAATAAACGCAAGCCTTTCTTTCCGGTTGTGCCTCCGATCGATTTTGAAAACTCTGTTGGCACGAACTCCTCTTCACAAAACCGGGGTTTTCTCGAAAAAAAAGGTGATATCGAGCCACATCAGTAACTCTCCTCAGAAACTCCCAAAACTAGGCGATTTCACAGCTTTCAAGGTCACTTCTACTGGAAAGCTTTCCCGTGGGTGTAACCTAGTAGTTACCCGGCATGTAGTCTGCAGTAAACAAACATACTTGACAAAATCCTAACTCACCAACCACTCTGTTCATAGCCCAGGCTTTCGACAATCCTTAGTTTTCGAACGAAAAATTACCATGGTGTTCAACGGGATCAGGATATGCCTATAGCCCATGACATGAAATCAGTCAATGAATTATTTCGTTCAGGAAAAAATATGGAATGAGAGGTGGGGTGAACAGAGAGAGGACAAACTCAAAAGGAAAGCTTTCTTTCATCAGTACCAGCACCAAAATGACTTTCTCTCAAGGTTTTCAGTTGGTTTACACCTCTATTTAAAGAGCTCTTTAACTTCTGAATTCGAATGTGCAAATTTTTCTGCCAATCTTCAATCCGGCAGGAGCTATTCCTTTTTTGCTGGTGAAATCACTTTTCATAGAGAAAACCAATATTATATCCAAAATAAACATAGAAATCTCCATAGAGGGATTTGTACGTCGAATCGGAAAACACTGAACTTTTGTGATCTTAAAGTTTTCTCTTTCCGTATACGGTACTCATCAGTGATCTACCTTGTCGATGCACTCAGCCACTCTCTTTGCTATTGATTTCTAAAAGTTAGTTTGTCCTTCTCCGTCCGTTCTAATGAAAGCCGGCTCAAGCTTCACAAATGCTGTACATCAGCTTTACTGGTAGGGCTTTTCTGTTGAAACGGCTTCTTCTTATCTATTTAACTATGTTTCATTTTCCAGTGGTCGATCTTATTCATCTAACCACTTAACTGTGATTTAGGTTTTGTTAGGCTTGTTATTTACGAAGTTTACACATGTTCTACCAATACAAACAGCGCTTATGTGATTTCGGGGATAGGTGAAAATGTAGTTGGGTAGGATGGGTGGGGTAGGAACCCTCACAGTGCCTTTAGTTTTGGACAGCTGGGAAAACTGAATATCGGCCTTGTAGGCCTATAACACCGCTTAGGGACAAATTCAGTCGGAGAATATATTTTCTTTGCTTAAGCATAAAGCAAGTAGGAACATCGAGGTGGGTGAGATGATGACATCGTGGAGAAAGCTGGCACGAGACAAGAATTGAACATTCAATTGGCTCACCCATCACGGAGCTCCAGCTTGGGTGAAAAACTATGTTTTCTCGGCTGAGAAACGTTGCCATATACCGTTAAGAATTGTGTTCTCGACCTTCTGCTCTTCCCTTCCTTTGGCTTACGCTGACAGACTACATTCTCCGATTTCAGTACGGCTACGGGCCTGAGAAGCCGGCCCCAGGGTCAAGCCACAGCTTTTTTTCTTAAAGGTTCCTAAGGGTCTTGTCTACTCAGAAAATTCAAGGAAGTTTCTCACAAATGAACCCTAAAAAATGACTAAGACGTAAAAAAATGGCGGTGAAGTCAGTGAATCATCTTTCTGGGACATGTTCGGAGATCTTCTGCCAAAAAATTAGCCCATGTCGAATTTGAGGAAGATGTCATTTCAAGCCGGCTTGTACTATCCACTTTTCTCGCTTTGGAATTGACGCCCAACGGGTTCCATGAATTTCACTAGTTCGCTGGCTGCTTTTTTTTTATTGTTCGGAACTTAACGAGCCAGGAGAAGGAACGGAGGCTGTCAGGATCCTGTTTTTCCTTTAACTTCCTCGTTTTTTACAACACACGGACACAGAACTTGGGAAAATTCCTAATCCGAGGCTGTTCCATGACGTACTGCCGCATGTTTTGAATTCATTCACGGGAGTTTGGGTATATTCGGCACGTTGAATCCGACTTCAAGAAGTCATTCCACTTTACCAGTCTTTCTAGTGAGAAATTCAGGGTTTGATGGCAGGGAATAGAAAGGATTTGATGGCAGGGATGTGTCGCACAAACACCTCTAACCACCTCATTCCTTCATTTTTCGATGGTTCGGAATTTTTTAAGGACCATCTTCGCTCGTTTTTATCCTCTCTCTCTTCGACGGTAGCCTTGTTGTAGGAGACAAGGAGAATAAGGGCACTGTGTAGAAGGAGACAGGGACAGCTTTCTGGGCCCATAACAGAACTACCTGCGCTTATCGGCTACCTAGCAAATGTCACGATACTCAATGTGACGGATGTCAGGAGTAGCCGTTTCGTGGAAACGGGAGTTTTGAGAAGTTGCAGAGTTGGATTGTAAACGCTGAAAATCCTCGGGATCGCTTTCTCAGACAAACTGTCTCGAACTGTTGAGTCGTAGGGTCACGCTGCATTCGAAAGCCGCTAAACTTCTCAACAGCCGATGCTTGGAGCATCGAAACTAGGGTTTGAATGAGCTGAAATTCAATTTTCTCGTGTTTTCCCTGGCTAATTGCACGATTTGAAGATTTGTCCAAGTTTTGGTTTGACACAGCTTCCTCTCCAGTTGACCAAGCCGAATCCTCAAACGGAAAGAAGCTTCACAAAGTTCAGTGCCCAGGCGGCTGCATCTGTTTGTAAGATAGGGGAGGGGAAATCCTAAATCGATGTCTTCAAAATAATGGTAAACCCTGGCTACGCTTCTTAGTCGTCAAGAGAGTAGAGGTATATCTGCCACTCGTCACATTGTCTCTACGATTCCAAAGACAAACCAAGGACTTGGCGTTTGTCGTCCTTTCTGAATAGTCTGACCCGATGCAACAACCACAACTGCTCCATTTTTTTTTATCTAGGAATGGCTAGACTATAGCACGCTATGGTCGGGGCGTAGTGCCCTTAAGTTTACGGCCAACTACAAGGCCAAATGTGATTCACACCTTAATGCTCGCAATGCTTCTAAGTTGTTGAAAGGGTGAATCGCATATCGCGAAGACACGAATCTGGTCCAGCTTGGATATAATATTTTAGAAAAAGCAACAGGAGTCGCTTCCTAAAGGTCCGAAGTCGAGAAAACCTCCTACTCAAAAGGTTTATCGCGAGACGGGATCGTAAGTCTTCATTCCTGACCTCGAAGCTAGCTAGAAAAAAGAATCGATGAAAGAAACTTAATGGATAGAAATGGAGTTTCTCCACTACTATCGACTGTTGTTCAAAGCAATCCAGGAACCTGGACATCTAATC
Organism: Haemonchus placei; assembly: GCA_900617895.1. Lineage (NCBI taxonomy): Eukaryota > Metazoa > Nematoda > Chromadorea > Rhabditida > Trichostrongylidae > Haemonchus > Haemonchus placei. Next base: position 53,788 of record UZAF01016707.1, read on the forward strand.
GGAAACATCCGGCGGTAGAGATTAGCCAAATCTACTCCGGATCGGACATACAAGAGGAATGGGCTGATTTGATTTATGAGGTTGGGCAATATAAAATATCGCTCAAAATCAAGCCGCTATTTTTGTTCCAACACAGCCTTTCGAAGTGAGTGTGGATTCCTCCCTAGGGTGAGCTGTCGTAGACTATACAACGGTATACTGGCTAACAGTGAGCGATAGGGTGTCAGTTCAGAATTTTGATTTAAAAATATTTTATCAAAAAGATCATCTGTGCATGGGCATGAGGTATAGTTCGAACAATGGATAATGGGAGTCTCATCGAACCTTATGCGAAAAATCCAGCGATGGAGTACCATGGGAAGGGACCGACCGTAGTTTGCCAAAGGAGTTGGTACTCAAAATGGAGAAAGGGTGATCAGGGACACAAGCAATTGTAGGTGGAATAGCTTGATCCTGACTCAACTCCTTTTTTCTATCTTCCCCATATTCGGAAAAATACACAGAAGTACAGAAATACAGTTCATTTTAGGATCACGTTGTGGGCCAAGCGCTCGATTTGAGCTGCTCAAGGCTACAGAAATGACCTTTGAATCCAACTCAAACGATCGGACGGCGAGGAGGTAAGAATTAATTGTTTAAGAAACTTCCGATTAAAATGGGATTGAAGAATTCAAGAGCTCAAAATATATTTGACTCGTCGCTCAGTAGTATACTTTGCATGGTTGCGCCATGCATTCATATTCTACAAAGAAACGAAGGCACATCAGTTGATATTTCAATTTTGTCNTTTTTTATTTTATCAGTGACATATGGTAGCAAAGAGGAAAGATTGAAGTGGATGGGGTTGAGTTGTGATTTGCCCAACAAGTATTTTCATCGCTACATCATGCTGTTCTATATAGTACATACATGTACAATACATTGCTGGGTGCATGGCGCATACTGGAAGCTTCATCATCCTTTCTAATTTCATTAGTTTTCGTACTAGAAACGTAGGGGAATATATTTTCTCTTGGATTTCATCGACGTCTAAACGTTGCTTAGTATTTTTTTCCAATTGGATTAGCCAAGGTATAGATAGAGTTCCGTTTCGTGGAAAGAATAGCCGACTAAGACGTTTTTTTCAATCAAAAGTACAAATTGGCTATTCTTCAAGAGTCTTCCACCATCCAAAGTGGTTTAGACCACCTTTAGCCACGTTACCGGTTCTGTATGGCCTATAAAGCGTAGGCACGTAACTAGCGAAGGAGAAAAAAACGCGGTTTGTAGCCGGCTGTCGGCTACTGTACGCATACCTCGGAGATTTCCTCGTAAACCTTATGCAAAAGTGCAAGTTGGGCTTCGATAACAGGATTCCTAGCTGGAATTTCGTCGATGGGTAGCCGTTCCAATTTTGATTTCAATGGAGGTAATTCGTCTGCAATGGCTACTCCGCCTATGAATGTATAGCCAGGACGGGACATACACAGAATCCATGGCAACCATTCCATGAAAACCTTTTGCATCTGAAAATAATTGTATTTTTGGGGTAGGTAGTTTCATATTCAACACTATATATGACTTCACATTTAGTTTCACACTGAAGGAGCGCTTTTCTAATTGCCGCAAGATTCCATGGCCTTTAGAATAAAAATAACCGCATTTGAGCATACGAACGGTCTCATTTCTTTCAACGTCTGCATAAAGTTGAAGGTTTTCTGTCTCATTTTCCGCACCATAGAGATATCGGTCGCTGCGTTCCTATAGACGCTATTGCGGTTCTATTAGTTTGAGTCCTCGGACAAAAAGGTAGCGATGACTTCTAGGGAGCATAACTCGGGAAAGAGGTGACGAAAATGGACGCGCGTGGCACTGTTAGATAGAGTATGAAAAGCTCTTCGAAATACGTGCTATGAACACACCTAACTGTTTCCTTTCCTGCAACCATGCCCCATGATTTTTTAGCCGTCGCAACTTCACCTCCGCAACACCATCCTATTTCTTTTTTTATCTGGCCAAGAACCAGCGGAGATCGATAGACGTATTAAGGAAGTTTACAAGACGGGTGCTCCTGCTTGATGCACAATTCGCAAGTGGCACAAGAAGTTCACGTCGAACGACCATTCCATCGAAAATGAAGACCGTCCGAGACTCAATGGAGTTGGATGTGGAGGTGCTGCGGAGCCAGGTGGAAGCCGATCCGTATCAAACTACTCGTGAACTGGCAGCCACCCTTGGGGAGTCAGCCCACAATTATTCGTGGATTGAAGNTGCTTTGAAGCAGTATGACATGGATTTTCGCGCCGACATTGCACTTTCTCTCCTCACGCTTAAGCGCAGGAGTGAGTCAGGTGCACTCGGTAGTATGTATTTTGAAGAGCTTTTTAATCTCTATCTGACAATGCCTAGCGCGTTCATTTTCGTCCCCTCTTTCCCGAGCTATGATCTCTAGAAGTCATCACTATCACTTTGAATGACTTATGACTCAACCTAATACAATGCCTGTGTTATACCGGCTCCTTCAAAAACTAGTGAACCTTATCGCTCATCCAGGGAGTAGAACCATGTCCCAGACATCCTAAGTAACGGGTAACGTAGAATTCAAGGGATACCAAAGCCAACAAATTCATGGCAATCGTGTTTTGGGACTGGAGTGAGACATTGTTTTCGAATTTCAGCGTACTACCACCACGGTAGGCGATGAAAGGTGCTGTATAATTCAGAAGGGTAGCTCAGGACTAGCAAAGAAGAGTGTTGGGCCTGCGCGAAGGTACCTTGTTGACAAGCCCTTCTAAAGGACATATTGACATTTTGAACATAGTGGCTGAAATGGGGGTTTAGAAGCACCATAGCTTCAACAGAGGTAATATACCAGACTGGTTATCCCTTGAATAGCTGAGGGAAGGAATTTTCGAGCTACAAATCGTTATATGCCATGAAGCTAGTAGAGGTTTGCATGGCCGAAATTTTAGACGACCGTATTCTTAGTTGTCTGTCTATCTTTAATGGGTATTCGAATTTTCCAGGATCATAGGTCTTTTTCGAGAGTACACCCTCCTTTTCCTGACTGTTTATTGTGTAGTTGAGGGGAAAAGATAATCTAAGACCCACTCTGTACCTCATTCAGAGTCAAGTAACCCACAACGGATTCAGGGACAATAACAAAACATAGGGTTCTCCCATCACATGGTCAAAAAGTGTTCTCCAACGTGAAAGTCTGATAGAAAACGGAAACGCGTGTTCGACTTTTGCTTATTCATCGACTAGTTTGACGGTCCTCATAAGCAGGATTCAAGTGCTCTCTTCCCGTTTGCCGAAGTTTCCTTGAAGAGCTGCTGAGCTAGAGAAAAAGTAGGAAAAAATATCTGAGTCGTCAGGAAGGTTCAGAGTGAAGATGATAAAGTCTTTAGGCATAAACCAATCCCCTCTGGGGTATACGCCGCCCGTACGGCTCTTGTTAAGAATCGTTGTCGAGTATTGAATGCGTGTGTGACCTATGCAATGACTTGCGGTGGCTAGACGATGTACATGTTAATGTATCCTCCCAGGCGAGCCTGGTACCGTTTAACTAGCTCGGGAGGGATGAAGGACTCGGTTGTTGTATTCGGATATCGATCAAAGATCCGAACCGGTGAACATGCGTGCAGGATAGTGCGCCACTCGCAACTATACCACCTTTGTGTTGCCCCTCATAAAAAGGCAACGCAGTAGTGGAACTATTCAGTGGTCCTGAAATGGGAGCTATATTTCTGGTAAATCCAAACACCTAACAAAGACGGGCTGGACATAAGAATACGGTCTACTGAGCTTCTGACTCGCAATTTGGCAGTAGCTCAATTCTACTCTCGACCGTTTTTGAGCCAAGACTTTCAAACTCAGAAAGGCATGCAAAAAAGTCCACTTGTGGTGGGTAGATATCAAGTTTAGCACGCCAAGTGGGATGAAAAAGCGCTTTTGCTGGCTAACTTCCCATCCGTACAGCCAAAAATATCGCCCTAATGTTTTATTCGTATTCCTACATACATTTCGCTTTATAAATTCATTAAAGATAGGGACTCATTCATAACTCGTGTGGGAGCCACATACATGGCAAAATGAACAACTGAATCGTTTTCGCGCACGTAAACATTCAACGGTGACCAGATGTATACCGAACGTGTCACGCATATGCTCTAATTCGAGGTCATGCGCAGCGTAGTAGTCTTTATTTGGAGTTGTGGTACTACTTGCAACTAAGGTTTTTTTATTGTAGGAGCCAGCTGCCTCTTTTTCTACTCAAACGAATGAGATGCCGTTTCAGTGGCCTTGGAGTAGAGGAAGATTGACTGACATGGGAAAATTGCCGTTGAAGGAGCGACTTACAATTGGACTCATTTCATGCGTGTCCGGACTTCGAAAATGCAAATTTAAAATGAGCACCGTAAACACCACAGAAGCCGATATCACCAACATACAGCATGAGAAGAATACTCCTAAATGCATGAGTATTGATACTCCAAGGAATCAGAGAAAGGTGAGGACATTGAAGAAATCTAAGAACTTTCCAGTCTGCAATTTGTTTACTAATGAGTTTATTCAATCAAATATTTGTTTGTTTGATTGTTTATTTGTCACTTTTTCTGTTCACTTCATTGGCTGACAAGCGCAATCTTCCGTCGCTAAATTTGCCTCTACAAACTTATCTAAGAAATTGAATAATTTCGTGCGGTATTAAGTAACTTCTGAACAGCACAGGGCTCGCGGTGACTACTCCAGCATAAGAGGATAGGTATCCGATTAGCTAGAACCTCACCTATCCCGTTTTATTAACTTTTCTGAGGAAAATGAAGTCTAAAAGCGTAGAAGCGGGAAATCCAGTGACTCTGAATAAGTGACGTGATGAGAATTGGGGAAGGGAGCTCAGCGGAATTCAAAGCGCTCCATTTTGGTTGATTTGCCCCTTGGCTCGACTGTCTGCCAGTGATAAAGTGCTGTGCAACACTAGCCCAACTCCTCTACCATTACCCTCTGCATTCATCTCCCAAGCTCTGTATCTGAGCCTTCTATTTAGCCGAGTCTCAGTGCAGCCCGAGGGAAACTGCAAACAAAAATGTCGAAAAAAAAACATCAT
>UZAF01016708.1:3506-47385 GCA_900617895.1 Haemonchus placei
AGGGGGGGGGGGGGGGGGGGGGGAGCACGAAATTCAATGTTGAATTAGCTCAAGGAAGGTCTTAGGCAATAATATAATAATGAGATCCTACTTAAGGAGAAACAAACCATAGGGGAACACACTGAAACCCGTTCGAGAGGCTATCCACTCCCACCCAGATCTCCCACTGATACATGGCGGTGGCCAATGATAGCGATGCTGGGCACCAATAAGAGTTGGGGGCGGTACAGAACAGGCTTATCCATAGATTTGCTGCAAAACATGGGCAAAAGAGTCTATTGAAGCCTTCATCTAGTATTTCCACTTGTAGCCATTCATTTTCCTACCACATCATATCACATTTCCCACCATTACTGCAGCCACACTCTGGCCAGTGTGACTGCAATCCAAACGTCTCAGCCACCACCGTCACCGATCATATTTCTGCAGCCCATCGCAATGATACAGCGTGATACGATGAGTCAATTGACGTCCCAACTGGATCATAAATTCTATTGGTAAAATGGAAAAATGCAAACAGGGTGGCTTTGGAGGAGGTGTGGTAGAGGGAAGGGGAAAGTTGAGGTTATGGAATAAGCTCATAGGGGGTCAAAATCAGAATGAAGGCTGATGATTAGGAGAGATTATGGATACATAGCAGCAGCGCACGAAACGTGGCCTACCTCTTAAATCTCAGGAAGGAACAAGAAGCTTTTAGGAATCAAATCGAGGCTAAACAGACTAATGCAGTGGGTTGAAACAGAGTAGAGATCAAAGTTACTCTAAGTTACTGCTAACGTCTTCTAGTAATACCGAGTTTTATGTAATACGCACACCTGTTCAGTCAAAGAAAAGCAAATTTGATGAAGTGCACGAAAGGGCAAGTAACCTAAAAGCCCTACAAGAAATCGTATATAAAGGGAGAACTGCATCAAATGGCCCTCTGAAAAACCCACTCACACATAGTGATCTTTAGCAAATGTGGAACGGGTTTAATGGCCAGAAAATGAGGATCATGCGCTGATGGAAGGCAGAACCTGCGCCGGTTCGCTCCATTTAATGGGGCCAGAACCGCCCTCGCCCTAGTGGTAATCCTTTTTTGAGCGGCGCTGCAGAGATGTTGGATGAATCACGGAACCGACTACAAAGGTCTTCGTGAGCACAAATATATAACAAAAACTTGTAAAAACAAACTATGCTTTACAATTTCGAGATGTCATACGATATGCCTCTTGAGAACAAAGGAAATATGAATGTACCCAAGGCTGCGAGACTGTATTTACCAGGAAAGAATGTTCTAGGAAATCTCACTGTAGGCTTTGATCCGATGTAGTCAATGTTACCTCATTTCAAAGAGCTATGCAGGTTGACTTTTGCGATTACTCATTCGGTAACTAGTAAATCAGGAGCTTATCTCAGGTGAGGCTGAAGATATAAAGATGGGTTCTCACATACCGAAACCCTTGAACTTTCTTCAAATTTCACAAAGCGAATAGATAGAGTAGTTACCTGCAAACTGATGCCTCTAGCGGCTTAGGAACGCATATTCGAAATATCAAATATTGGAGATGAAATATTAAATATAAATTAAGAGATGGAAAAAAAGAAATAAAAAAGTAGAAATAAAAAATGAAAATAATATCGGTAGAGAGAAGAAATAAAAGTAGAAATATAAATAAAGTATATAAAAAAATAAATACAGAAGTATTCGAGTTCAGTAATGCAACGCTAATTAGAAGTCATTCATGACAAAAAGTTTCAGCAAGGTGCTCTCACCTACATTTCTATTCACTAGACGATTGGTTTTAGGTTTTTGAATTTGTAATTAAATTATGCGAGCTGCTAGGTTACTTATAGGCGATCAAAGGTTGGGTGGTGTTTGAGTAACGGGCGGGAAGTATAAATAAAAGGCGGAACTGTCTGGTGCCGCGCAACTCCCCATTGGTGCCTGAATGCCTTCTAAACACCCAAGTGGAGAAGCGTGGAGGTGAAAACGTTGGTATTCAGAATGCGATCAATTTATATCAGAAGAAATGAGATCATGACAGCTTTGTAAACAAATTAGGAATACATTTGCTCCAAAAAGGGAGACTGTATAGCCCAATCCCGCGATACTCCTCAGCGGAAAACGACTTTTTTTTTCTGCTTTCGTCAGCACTCTCTTAGAAAAATGGCGTTTAACGATTATTGTGGTATGAATTCGATTCAATAGCAGTGCAAAGAAACATGTTGCTAACCAGTTTCTGAGATTTCACTCAAAAAGTCCACTTCAGAGAACTTACGGTTTTCCATCGTTTTTGATTTCATCGACATGACAGGGAGCCTCTTATGAGAAGAGAAAATTCAACACCTTTTTTTCGAGTAAGTAAATAGTAAAACGAGAGTGGCACATGAAATGTTGGTAACGGAAGACTTACAGCTGGGAAATACTAGGAAATAAACTGGTAGAGCAATTTTCTGTTGAGAAAACAAGCAAAAGCGGAAGCAGTTCAGAAATGCTTAAAGAATTAGATTTTTAATAGCATATTAAAATTCTGAGGAATCGAAGGATCGATATAACCGGTAAACAACTATTCACCACAATGCCTAATAGTAATTAATGTTCAGCCCATCAAGATCCTCAATGGAATGATTTTGCCACTAGGATGAATTACTACAATAATCATATCGAGTAAAAATTATGGGCCAAACTAAAACAGTTGAGTTTTGTTGATAAAAATGTCCTGATAGACGAGAATATTTCATGTGTAAAAGTGTGATAGGAGAGATCATATCACAACAGTAGTAATTAATATTTTATTACCAAAAAATTCCCTATTCGCTAGAGAAGGCCAGCTGTTGACATAGAAGGTAGAGCTGCAGCATCAGCAGCACGCAGCTTCTCTCATCGCCTCAACCCACCAAACTTATTTTCCACATTTCTCTTATTTCCTGGTTTCCTATCTATTCTTGAGCACGTTAAATTATCTCAGTTTCAGAGTCAAAAACAAACTCTGTAAGTGAAAAAGCTTCCTAATAGAGCTGTAGCATCGATGTAGGTCTGGTTCGTCAACACATCTCGATGCTGAGTGTGTGGCGCATCCCAGAGAGAAATCGATTACCGTTCTCCGTTTTTCCACTCCTTTTACATTGTTCAATCGCATAAAATTTGAGTTGTTCCTGAACGGTTTGTTATCAAGGTGTTATGTACAGAGGTGGTTTAGAGGCAAGTGGTGCACTACAATATACGAATGGTCGGAGTATTGATCCGAGATTGAGTCCCAGATCGACACTATCCTAGACTAACCAAACCTATTCCCCGTATTCGGTTAATCGGTACCAGACATAAATGGGAGGATAAGAACACTGATGGGCTTATCAGTTGACCACCGGATAAGTTGTAGAGGCCACCTACGCACTCAAACCATCACTACGATTCTCAATGGAAGTTGATGTTGGGCGCAATCCCAAATCGGGGTTGATCTACACAAACAAATTTTATTGTTTCACTCTTTATCAACAAGATTCATCGATGGCACCAGCCAGCCCTATCCTCTTTTTTGATGAAATCAAATTGAAAGAAAAATTCCCAGACGGCTTTAACTGGGAACACCTTACAGGAATTTGCATGGGAACCCATAGGCGCTCAATTTCTCACAGACCTTCGCTAATTCGATCCTTCACGATTTATAGGCGTTCGGAAGCCACATCAATGTTTCTACAACTTTATTTTTCGTAAAAGGAATTTTACAATACGAAGTATTCATCAAAGTAATCCTCCGTGTCACATAATACTCATTATTCCTGTAGACGGCAGAATGAGCCACAACTCATTGAGAAAACTAAAAATGTTCCGTAAAGGAAAGAACGAGGTCCGGGCATATTCTCAGCAGAGGTAGTTTGATGGATAGGAGCATTGAAGATTGGTCGTCACCATTCGGGATTAAAGCTCAACCAAGGCAACTCAACGTTTGGGTGAATTGACTGGAAGCAACCCTGTCTGGAGGAAGGAGGAAACTGAATTTATCTTTGACTGGCTGACATTATCGATTGTAGATCCAATGAACCTTCGCGATTTTGAATGAGAGTAGAGTGCATGGCGTAAACCGAGAATGCCCGTTTCGTTCTTTCAATTACTCCAGACTAGATTAACAACAAATGAACGAATCACAAATCAAATTGTTTCAAAAACACTCCCTTTGCTAACGAAGAAAGATTAAGCGTTGACATCAAATCACAAACTACTAGGTAATTTCTACGTTTTTCAGCGAGGTCAATGAAGGAGGCGATTGATAAGAGGATATTGGCGAGCTTCTCAGTACCCAAAGCTGGACCAAGTTCATTCAATAGACACTGAAAACTGTTATAAAGTACGAGATCGCTTTGAAAAAAAAAACAGAAAAAACGGGCATTGTGGCTTGACTGACCCCTTCCGTTTTACTCTGATCTTTTTCGCATTGGATATTAAAAGAAATCAAATAGGATCATGAAAGTAAAAAGGGAAGGCCATATGAATGCGATGACTGGTTTAAAAAAAGCACAACCGACCTTTCTCAGTATAAAAATAAGCCGTTCGCGCTCGAGGTCGATCTCCGAGCGGCCAGTGGGTGTCAGTTCGAGATTATCTGTTGAAAAATACATCAATTAGCGGTAGAAATATCCAGAAAAAGGATAAAGATCGTTCTACACGAAAGTTCATTTGAATTAAATTGTAACCAGTTTCTGTTGAGCGTGAACATTGTTTGTAAAAACTTTGCGTAGTGAAAATAAAAGTTTTGAGAATTTGGCAGTTTTTGTTTGAACGAAGGGAAACTTGGTGTGAAGGCAAGTATCAGCTGCGATCCAAAACAAAGGCAAGGGATCAGGCAGGAAGAAAATGTTGGAAAAATTAAATAATAGTTTTAGATAACCTAAATTTAACAAAGGCATTACTTCTAAGTTATTCTGCTCTGCCAACAGTTTTCGCGCTCTAATTGTTACGATAACTAATCATGTCGATGAAAATTTGGAAAAAAAAATTTAGTCTCACTTGGACTAAATAGTAAGATCGCCTTGAAAAGAGCAAACTGTTCTATGGTCATCGATAGGGAACGTATGATGGCAACTGGACGACCGTACGTTTCTCGATAGTACTTCTCGAATTGATGACACCTAAAAATTACTAGTAGGAGAGTTAAAGTCGGTTACTATGAGGACAACTCATTAATTTACGCGACAGCTCCAAAAACCACGTAAAAAGGTTGTTGTGAATCTGAATTGGAAGTTGGGGCTCCCAGATTTCATCTCAAAGAAGTACCATACACGGGATGTGGTACCTTTTCCCCGAAAATCACGTTGCGCTCGCCGCACCCGGCGCGTAATGCCGAAGTGCGATATATGATTGGAGTTCGTAATCTTCGAGTCAGAGAGTCCCTTTGATTATTTACCGCTCCTGTTCGGAATCACCCCCAATGTAGTCATGAAAACCCTTTCAGGAGTCTGCCGATTGCCAGAGGTTTCTCGAATCGACAGAGGAAATCACAAACAAAACTTTGAACAAAATCGTCCGGACCCACACCTACTCGTACCTTTTTGAATCAACATTTAGGCTTGCCAGGATTTCGAGAACTTGGTCAATCTGGCCTCAAACAGGTTCGAAACAACTGAAGCTGTTGTGCCCATTTGTACCAACTCCCCTTTACTCCCCTCCCTCACTGGTACTTATTATTGTATCTAACCTATTCTGAAGTTTCAGCCGTAATGCATTGATACCATCCGGAAATGTGAGGCTCTCCTCCTTTTGGTCCAACGTGTAGAACGCTTGTGAAACGATCTGAATCATACCACCGGCATGTCCAAGAAGTGTTTGCTGCAAAAAAAANAAAAAAAACTGGTACAGTACTGGTACAAAAGAAAGGCAAAAAACTGTTCAGTAATGACGTGTCCGTCTATAGTAATCAGCTCCCAAGCTCGATTCTCGGTTAGGCCAGCTTCCCCACACTATCTGTAATCAGATTCTCAGAACGACTGCAACTCAACGAAGTACTAGTAAAGTTACGAGTTATACTATTCAGGAATAAAAGATGAAGTTTTTGATGTTGAGCGGCTGTGTGTGCATTTTTGCCCAGATCAGCAACTTGCTTCTAATAGAATTCGACATATCAAATCGAGCTCAGATACAAATTTTAAAATGGCCGGCGATCTCATCTTATATTTTACCTGTTGAAACATTTTGGTAACAATCGATCAATAATCAGAACAGCCGAAGCTCTGGTTGGATAGAGCGACAATCAAGCCACGATTCGATCCCCAGACCACAAGGGCGGGAATAGCCCGAAACGCAAAATGTTTTTACTACTTGTTTTTGCCCGATTTTGTCAATTCACTACACAACAAATTCAATCAAAAAACACAAAAATGCATGTTCACACCTGATCCCTTTCGCAAAGATTTGTAAAGCATTCAAATGTTTTTGCGTATTCGACAGCGAGAAAAAGATCAGCGACCATCCAGAATTTGATTGGATTCTCTTGGTAGAATGCGAACTGAGAACAGTCCAATACCTAAAGTTTCACATTTGTTGAAACGATATCTGGATATCACAGGAAAGGGGCATTACCTGATCAAACTTGTTCCGTCCAATTATGGGAGGCTTTTTGAGTATTGTCTTGAGGGTGGATTGACAAAAGATTGGATAATCCAATCGTCGGAGAAATTTAGCCGAATGCTCCCTGTGGACCTGAAACTCGACTTTTCCTCTATTCGGGGTCATGGTCCAGGACTGGTGGTACATAAGGGAGGTCTTTTGTGGGAGGTGTGGGTTCTAGCCGGGTGACGGTACTTCTCAACGAATTCCCGCGGCAATCGGCAGTGGTTCCGCGGTAGCTACCATATCCTTCCACTGGAAATTCCAACCTATGCCTTCATAGCGCGCGACTGTGCGCGAACGGATGCAGCGAGCAGCACGCGATTTTCGGGGAAAACTTACCACACCACAAGCAACTCTTCACTTACAATACGAGCTAGTCGCAGTAGCATCCAAATGAGCTACCAACTTAGAACTTGTCGTTTGTTAGTCTTCCTCGAAACTTGGATTGTTTGAGTACGACTGTCTCAGAGTTTACAGTGTGAATATAGAATATTGTGTAAATTTTCTCTTCTATTCTCGAGCTACCTGCCCTGGCTACGCCTATCGTAGACCCGTGCCTCCCCTAGATGCGACATGTGACTTACTACTTGGTGGCATTGCGACTACTATAAACTCATGACTCCGGCCCCACACGCGTATTGAGACCACCCTCAGTTGGTTGCACCAACGGTTAACCACAGAATCTAACCAGGGAGACTTTCTTCCTGTCAGGGGATCCTGCATAGAATCAATATGAGATGGCAGATGTCCTACCATACATTTCATGGGGGCCTTTCACAAGTTCTTAGTAGTGTGATAAAAATGGGACTGTAATTGAGGGTTCCATAAATACAACATAAATCAGCGCAGTAGAAAAAAAGTATTACTAGTTAAAACTCACCAAAGAACAAATGGTGTTTACAATTTCAAAGTCGCCAGAGCACCGTAAAGCATCCAACCGCGAGATATTGTTCGGATTTGAAGCAGACATTTCTCTCGTTTGAATTTCTGAAAAAGCAAAACATGGAAATTGATAAAGTTCAGTGCTGGAATATCCCCTTCGTGAAAGCTTTCTCGTTCTCTTTTTTCAAACGATTTTTATGAAGAAAGCCGACAATCACAAAAATAAATGGTCAAAAGCTGTCAGTCAGTTGAATCACATTGTTTACTGCCATGGAACGTAAAAGTAAGGAACCGGCAGCCCTACTATTGGGCTGTACTATGCAGAGCTCCCAGCCCACGTAACCTGAGTCCCTGAACGTACCTTTGCTCGAGGAACACTGTTCCGGAGAACCGACTTCCGACACTGTTCCGGCTTCACTTTCGCCTGATGGTGTAGTATCATCGCTTCGACTCGGAAATTGTATACCTAAAAAAGAATTCCGGTTATGCAAAAATTAGCATTTTTGCCAAATGTATCACACAGATGGGCGGTCAAAAAAGAATGGGTTTTTCAAGAAAATAGGGCTTGACGACTTTTTTTTGGACTTTAGTAAAAAAGATTCAAAAATTTTTGGAAGGCCTCATTGACTGGAAGCGATTAACTGCCTCATCGATCTGGAGCACATAAGGAATGTTTTGAATGAGCCCAGCACAAAAAGCGGTGTATGTCACGGCGATGCACTCGTCTCCCATTTAGGGTGCAGTTGGATATAAATGAGTGTGGAAAGGTATCAGATAGGGTGTATGCAGTATATGGAGCGACGATAGCTACGGCGACTGCCGCGGAAGACAGAAGGATCAGGTATTCTTAAAAATATAACCAACCTTTTGCATTCATTCCTATCCGGATACATTTGGCGAATCGACAGGCCCTGCAGGCGCATCGGAAGTCTAAATGCATATTGAAGAGTAGTACAGTTCGTAGATCGATATAAATCGATACATATCCTGTGCATTGAGAAAGCCACAGTGTAGTAAGACCCATGGAACAGTAAGTTTTACAGCGCACCTTTATTGAATTGACATTTGCCACCTTTTGAGCAGATGAATTTCCGATTATTGATGATTGTACGACGAAAGAACGTCTTACATCCATTACAGCTCAGTACATCATAGTGGTAACCAGTAGGCTGAAATCGAAATTAGGGCCGATGGTTGTTTATTCTACTGAAGAACTAACTTTGTCACCACAAACTGCACACGAGTAAATGTTGCTTTTGCGAACATTGCGGAATTTTTTCACAACTGTTGTCGAGGAGGCTGGTGATACTGCCATCGATTGGTAACTGGTAGCAGGTTTTTGAGAATCCTGTAAACGTGTCTTCGAAATGTTACAAAATAAGCAGGACGAATTTTTATAGGACTACTCTAAATTATTACAAAATATCAATCGATAATGCACCATGCAGTAATTTTTCAAGTGTTCGGATCAGAAGGACGACTTAAAGGTAGAGGTCGCAAGGGGTATGTGCTGGACTGTTCGGTCCCGCCCAATTCCCTATTGGTGCCCATTGTACCCTAGAACCAATGAGGTGCAGATGGAAGTGGAGAGGACCGCCCACTTACAACAGAGAACTACGGCTTCAATAACGGCTTCTAAACCAATTCCATACTCTACAAAGTCTTAGGATTCCGATTTTCCTTTTGTGGGTTCTCTGGCCCACTCACATGACATCAATCTGCTTTCTCCCCTGGCTATGTGACTGTTTCTCTCAGGTCACATTCATTCTGTTTGTACTTATGGGGAGCTAAGTGAATTTTTTATTTCTGAGGCAAATCGTGAATGTACTGCGGAGATGGTGTAATGGCAAGTGGCTCACAGTCACACGCGCATGGCTCACGAATCGAATCTCAGATCAATATCCGCCCAGGCCAACGAAGCCGTCCCATCTTGCCGGCTGGCCGCCGTAAGCCACAATGTAGGCGACATACCCATTTATGCTAACCCTCCAATCCTGATCGAAAGTCGAATACTGGGCGCATCCCAAATTATCCATAATATGCGATAATTATCATAATTTTCTTCAATTTGTATACATACCGTAAGCTCTTCAATTCGATATTTCTCCATGGAGTTGGCAAGACTGACGGGACACGAATCAACATAAAGAATGCACGACATGGGGCTGAAGAAGAAAAAAGTTACGACAAAGGACTTCATTCACTTCAATCAACGGATCTAATGCTCGGAATGTTCGGACAAGTTTGGCAAAAAAGGGTAACTGAAGCGGTCGAAATAGTCTTCTAATGATGTTCATATAAGAAAAACTTAATCAGCTCAGAGAGAGTACGAGTAGACACCTTCGATAGAAGCTTCATGCACGTTTATTGCAAATTATGTATCCAGTTTAGTTGGTTACTCAAAGAAAGTGGCGCATACACAATCAATCGATAACTGAAAACTTTCCTTTCAGAAACACTTTTCCGAGGAAAGATCATTGTAAACCCAAGAAATTGCAAGTTACAAGTGGAACAACTAGTGAAGGCCTGGGGAGGAAAAGGGATATTGCTATGGCAAATGAAGCCGTATGTTGCTGGGGTTGCCAGATCGAAACTTGGCCAGGTCTACTTCTAAATGAGACAGTTATTTGACAGATGGCTTGCCTAGGAAGATACACTACCAGCTAAATAAGCGACTAGTTACTGTACACAACAACTTCTGCCTTCAGGTGCTTCTCACATTCCCAACATCAGTGGATTCTACGACCCGACCTAGAGAGGATCATCAACGCGGAGACCTTCACTTTTTTCAGATGAAATAGAAAGAAAATCAGGTCATATTGCATGTGGCCGTTCCATATAGGTCTTGGGCAATTTCCCGATCGGAGTGAGACGTCTGCGTAACGAGCGACAAAAGGCTGCCACCCAAAAACAGATGCCAATTGCAGTTGTTGCTTAAAAACAGGTTGTTCTATTTCGACTCCAGTCGAGTCCATTAAGAGGGCATTTCTAACAAGGAACTGCAAGCTATGGAATACTGCCCTACAGAAATTCGCTAAACAAGTACGATCAAAAGTAAGAAAGCCACAACAATCACAATTACAACGTAACTGAATACCTGAACCAAGTAGTGGACCTGATGAGTGTAGTACCAGACGGAGATGGCGCCGTAGCTCGAGACAGCATCTCGCACTTTGGTGATCCAAATCGTCTTAAGCTAAGCAGGCCTTACTCGGCTAATCCCCACATATCAGCCTTGCTTAGAAGGAAAGGGGAGAGAAGAGGATGTCAAGACGTTGGCCGCCCCCAGTCATCCTCGCCGANAAGTCAGCTCGAGCCTACGAGCCGCTCTCGTCGGCTAGCAGAACAGGTCGGTTAATCGTGCAGGACCCTTCCGTTCAAGCAAATCTCCTGACACTGGGAAATGATTGCTATCCTATGAAGACGAGGGCAAGCGGGGACTCGGTAGTGTAAAGGGCAGAGCACGCTGCCCCGAAAGCACAAGTGCGGGTTCGACTTCCGTCCGAGACTGAAGTTTTGTCCACAAATCGCCAACCATGTGAGACTTTCGGAAGGCGCACTGCGGCGAAATAACAGCAGTTAACGAAACAACAAGTCAAAAATGATTGCTATACTGTTGCTTCAAAGAATTAGTTTGGGCTACTAAGTAAGATCTGATGAAGCAGAGAGTAACCCACATTTATGGAAGTTTCAGTGAAAATGAAAAGAAAAGAATAACAAAAGATGAAGATTCAGTATTCTATCAGGTAAATACTTATGAAAGTTGTACATTCTAAATTACTGCGGTGTTCCCATGTAGGCAAAACACGGTGCCACCCAACAGAGTAATTTGACGAACGTGAACTTTGCACGGATAGCAGAAAAATGAACGAACAAAGTTAAAATCATTGGAGATGGCGCATGGATGGAATCGAAGCTGATTACTGAATGTAATCCTTCATGGAATATTCCAGAGAGTACACTTTTTGTATACTCTTAGCAAAGCGCTGTAAATGATGAATTCTTAGAGTTCCACGAGTTGTCCGGCTCTCAGCCAGGAGAAGCCGATGTAGGATAATCCGTCTTGAGCAGTCGAGTAGGCGGGCGTACGGAATAAATTATCTCCTTCATGAATACTAGCAATCATCTGTATATGGCTTCATAGAATTTGTTCTGCAAAGAATGAAATCCGTTCCATTCCGCTATCATGGTTACCACCAAAGGAGGTGAACTGAGCGTATGGGCGGGATCCGTGGGACCTTCGCGCACTCTCTATTGGTGCCTCATCTGGGGCACCGACAGGAACGGGGGGCGCGCGATTCACGCGTGACCCTATTAGAGCTCTTGGCGCACGTTGCATCGTTTCAGTACCTTTCTGTTGAGATGGACCAAATAAATTTGCAGTAGTCCACGGCTTCACCATAAATAGAGCGAATCTTTTTACTATGGCAGAAAAGCCCCTTCGTAATTGAGAATTCACCTCATAGGTCTACAATTCACTTNAAATTTTTTGACCTAGTAAACGCAGTCCTTCTGTAAACGCGCATAGTTGTTCATTTCTTTACTTATTCTACTTATAAGTTCTTATTTCTTCCGTTATCATGGTAGGCATGGTGTTTTAGCGCATTTTGTCCGATTGTCTCATTTTATTGACGCGTGAATCGCACCACACCCCCGACAGGACTGGAGGAAGGTTGAAACCCGCATTCAGGGTTCCCTACATACCGTTCCCTTCAATATTAATGCAGTATAATAATTAGATCGTTTTCACCTTTTCAGTTCGATAGTTGGTCGCTTTAATGCTCGTTTCCAACAATCACTTCCCCTCTGAGCGGGTGTGGTGCAGTAGGGTCGAGATTGTCGCGTGGCGGCAAGAGGGACGCCGTGCGCGAGGGAATGCAAAATGCAGCAGCAACTAATAAGTACAGGAACAAAAGAACTAACAGTAGAATCATGTCAAAAATAATAATCGCATATCGACTGAGTTGTACGAAGAACGCTAGAGCTGCAACAAAGAGGC
This sequence comes from Haemonchus placei, assembly GCA_900617895.1. Lineage (NCBI taxonomy): Eukaryota > Metazoa > Nematoda > Chromadorea > Rhabditida > Trichostrongylidae > Haemonchus > Haemonchus placei. Next base: position 15,974 of record UZAF01016708.1, read on the forward strand.
AAATGGGCTGCGAATGCCTCGCGCGGCGAATCATTTACACAAAGCCGATTCAAGAGCCCGTCTCCTCTTCTCTTCTAATCCATTTGCCTGGACCTCTCTCCATATCCGGTTGTAAAGCTTCTTAGGGCCATCAATGCTCAGCTAGTCACTCTGGCTCTGAATATTACGTGAGCCAGTTGATCAATCAACAGGAAAATCGGCTCGAGTCAAAACTGTGGAGGTGTCAGGCTGACATGCTCGTTGCGTACATGGAACGGATTATGACATGTTTACACCGAGGAATACGCCTTTAGAAGCTTACAACAGGATAATGGCCTTCTCAATAACGTACACTTATGTGATATGACGTTTTCCGAAGATTACTCAAGTCCCCTATGACGGTATTGTTCGCTTCTGCCCACTTGTCGTCACTTCAGTCAATTGCCCTGATGGAAATCTCCAAGGTCGGCGGGCAGAGCCTATCATGTCGCCTGCCAGCCAGGAGCCTTCGCACCCTACAGAACAGACGGGGCCCTGACAAAAAAAGTGATGCCAGAAATAAACAATCACAAATAAGTGTTTCAATCGAGAAAAGACGAAACAACAATCGAAGCCTGCTTGTTCCACTTATCAGCCGTACTTACAATAACTTGACTTACTACTGCTCACAAATAGAGTACACTTAATGTACTGATCGAAGAAGATTACACAAAAAAAANAAAAAAAACTTGTCCGCAAGAGCCGTACCTATTAATAACCTGGCTTACTAATGTTCACAAATGGGGAACACTTAACGAACTTGTCAAAGAGGATTACACAAAAAAAAAACTTTTCCGGAAGAACTCAGCCATTGGATCGAAATAGATTTTTGGAAACGCTATCGCTATCATCCTTATGCACTACTGCTCCCCTACGAACTGTATGAATCACTGTTGGCTTGTTGCCAAGGCGACTTACAGTTTTAACAGAATCATTCGTGGAAAATGAAGGCTTCAGAAAGCTACAACAAGACATGTAGATTTGCACAAGGTGAGAGCAGTGGAGTTGTGGAAGGAATGATCCAGACAGTCATCTGGATCTGAAGGCCGCCACAGCAGCAGCGTTGTCTGATCTCTACGGTAATTTCCATGCAGCTGCTTTGGCATCTGAGAACAGCAATGGATTTCGGCTCCGGAAGGGATTTGACGATGACGTTAGCTTCAGCTTTTCTCCCAAATTAGTATAAGATATTGTGATTATCATAAGCTACATCACACATCAGTGCCAATCCTCAAACGATAACATCCTAACTAGATCATACCCATGAACGATGTATCCATAGTGACACTAATAAGGAAAATAACGCAAATTAACAGTTCACAAAAAATTACATTGAGCTATCATCACTATGGCAATAAGAATCCAAGGAGGAAGTGTATGCAGCAAGCTACATTCTTATTGATGCGATGCTGACGAGCCTGGCAGACTTCTCATTGGTAGGTTGACGAGTTAGGCGGGAACTCTCGGCAAATGAACCAATGAGAATGGTGCAGGGTTTAGTGAGGTGAGAACTTCAACAACAACAAAATAGAAATAAATAAATTAATTAAATAAATACCACAGGATTAAATGATCGACGCCATTCACTGTTGAATGAAAATTAATGTATTTTATAGACCTAGAAGGACCTGGTGCCTATACTGATCCAGGAAAAACGCATAGATAAGTGACCTTGAAAGGTCGGGTAGATAGCCCTCAACCAAGACGGGATGAGCATTTCGACGCAGCGAAAAGGAATGGCGGTCAAGAGCCACTTGTTGACAACGAAAGAAACGTCTTCGCTCAGACGTGTGTGCATGGAAAGTTTTAGAAAAAATATCTAGATGCTGGAAGGATTTTCAGTTGCTTCTCTGGCCAGCTCCGCCTCCAATGTCAATTCCGCTTCAATTCCTCCAAATAAAAAGTAACAGGCGGCTAGAAAAGTGGTTACTGTAGAGACAGTGACATGTAGAAAGCCAAAACTCAGATGGGCACGTCATTTTCGACAATTTGTCCAGAAACACCATGACTGCTCTGACGATGAGCTCTAGGAAGCATCGGAAAACTCGTCCGAACCTGAGTGAACTATTTCTTATCTACAACATGATCACCATCGATCAGCAACTTTCTATTCAAGAGTTCCATTGCTAGATTAACTGGACCAACCATAATTGAGGCTAGTAAGAGTGGTCCGGCGCTTTGGAAACCGCACCTTCTTGACTACTCAAGAAGGGTACGGTGCTTCTACTGATTTACGCTAAATTGGAAACTGCTGGACTGGAAATTTCCAAGGTTTTGAGCCAATCCGCAACAAAAACGTAAAATTCAGGTGACAACAGTAACCACGAATGTTGTTGTTATCGTATGTATACTTAGTGGGAATATTTAAATTATTCTTGCGACTCTTTGTGACTGTGCTGCCTTAAATTCAGTACGATCCCGAATTCGTACATTGAAAAACACATATCAAGCGTAAACATAAACTGAAAGTTTGAAGTCGAATATGTTACAACTTGACTGAAAGGGATCCAAGCTGTTGACAAACACTTGCTACTGGAGCTTGTATGCCTAGCTCGAAGCCGGTTTTTATTACGGTCTGGATGTAAAGAATGAAGCTGACAGCCTGGAATCCTTACCAGTAAGGTAGAAAACGAAGGGTAGAGCCAGGAACCTGTGAAGAAAACCCTTAATCTTGAAGATGGTTCTAGGAGATCAGAAAACTGGCAGCAAGAATCAAGCCGTATCACCTGCTCGATCTCCATTCCCAATTGAATACTCGATTTCTGGACCTATTTTTGGTATCCTACTTGTCCCCTCTGTCTTTGAGTAAGTAGGATGTATACGTAAGCTGCTTGCCCATTTCGGTATAGCAGGGCTATTTGCTCCGGGTAGACCCAATCCCATAGATAGCCAAGTAACCCACCTACTCAGGGTACCCACATGCTGAAAGCAGTAAGTCGGAGAACTCCGTTACTCTGAATCTGAGGGAAGTAAATGAAGGAAAGATTGTGTATGGAGCGCAGACTGAGACTCAGACCCATAAATGGCTGGCTAAACTAACAAAGACTGAAATGCCAAGTTGTAGTTTTAATGCATGAATGCTTTCGTGGCCATGATATGGAAAATCTGCTAACGCAAACAAAGAAAATCATGTTGTACCAATGCACAAATAGTAAAAAATCTAGGCAGGGATCTCAGGATTCACAAAAGTTACTATCAGATAGCGACTTTTCGACGCATCCTGGTAACAAGTTAAGCGTGGCACCCAGCCTACCGATAGCCCTATTTAATTAATCTCAAAAAAGGTAGTCGTATGTAATAGTTGAGATGACTATAGTAGCTGCACACAAACTTTCAGCTACCCTGACAACAGAAGGCCGCGTTGTGGGTTCAAAATTGAGAACTGGATTGTTATTTGACAATTGAAATCGGTCAGAATTGAATCAAACATAAGCAATATAAATAATAGTATAATAATTTAGACATTTAATAAAATTTATTCAATTGATAAGTAATGGATTGTATGAATTAAGAATTCCTAACGTTCATTCTTGATCCCCATTTAAGAAGAAAACTACTGAAGTCACAGCATTACTTGTTAAACAAGATCTGAAGATCCAACGTTATGATGACTCATTTTGGTCGGTGATCCAAACGCTTCATGGAGAACAACATGAATATTATATCGAATTGATCGCTAGGATATCAATGAATGATAAATCGCCTTTTCCTTTGAAAAAAAGCTGGAATCTATTACAAAAATAATTTTTGAAACGAGCAACCAAAAAGAGAATACGCTCAACGAAAAACCGCACAGGTGACAACCACAAAGTTGACAAACGCACAGGTACAGGTATCGAATATTTGAACCAGTAAAACTTGCTACAAGTAACAAATTGGTTGTAGAAGCACGTGCTACGAAATGAAACTGGCCCTGGGCCTTGAGACCAACTTACTACAAAAAACTAAATGAGCGGAAAAAAAGTAAACGGTATCCCGTTTTAACCCGTCGCTACATAGACTATAGCGAAATTGATTGGTGCACACGATAGACAGAACAGGTTATCGCAATGAATAGTGATGTGTGTGTGTATGTGTGTAGAGAAATGCGTATATGCATGTCTGTCTGTGCGTGTATGTCTGCATTCGATAGACACAGCCTGTCTGTAGGTATATATCATGGGAATTGATTGATGACATTAAAACGGGCTTCCTGATAAAAACATAGAATAACTGAAAAAATAGAAAGATGACGACACGTGATCGAAAACCCTGGGCGAAATTCTCGGATGTGGGGAGAAGTGGTGGTAGAGCTCATGACTGCAACTGAACGCGGTCTCGTTGCCAGTACGTTACAGTATGCCAAGTCAAAAGACAGGTGGGTCTCCGGAAATAACTTATTTACTAAGGTACGATGTCATGTAATGTCACAAATACTGATGAAGTAGAACGAAGACCTTTGATCGATGATTCGTGGATGATGCAGCAAAACGCTGACATTTCAATCGACATAAGGAAACGTGATGGTAGAGCTCTCAATTGTCGTTGGATTCAGTCTCATTATCAGTATGTTACGCTACACTTAGCAAGAACGTATGTGCCTCTGCAACTAATCGCGGCTTCGTTACCAGTACGATACAGTACGCTTACAGTAATCAAAATCCACGTATGCCCTACGAAGTTACATCATTTACTAAGGGACGATATCATGTAAAATCACAAAAACTGAAAATTAGATGGCCCTTGATCGATAATTCACATCAAAATGCTGAGAGTTCAATCGATATTCTGATTGTTACTGGAAGCAGTATCACTCTCAGTATCTTAGCTACGCTTAGCAAGAACGTTTACAGTAGTTCTCGTAGAAGTCTGTAGCAGACGATTAAATTCTAAAAAAAAAGGCAGAGGAGAAGTTATTAGGAGCCGGCAACCTACTTTTCAAAAGCACCTGCCCAGTCACTAAGAGTTATGGAAGTCTTTGAATGCATGATTGAGTGTACACCAGGGTTTGTGAAGGTAAACTAGACAGTTTTTATAAATTAACTATGGCTGGAATCAGATAATCAGGTATTAATCTGGATCGTGGCAAAGCCGCATATTCTATACGATGTTTGCCAAAGAGAACAAAAGCTGGTTTTCATTGGTTTGATAGTCCTGGACCAGAACCGAATCCCCAAATTGCTCACATGTGGCAGTAGCTCTTGTTCTTACTACTCAAGGCTGTTCTAGTAAACACCTTTGTATGTACTAAGTCTGGAGCTAGACAAAGCAAGATCTTTTCATTCACGTTCCATTAGAACCTGACCACTTTTTAGTTTAGCCGAAGTCCAGAAGGTGAAGGAAGCTGGAAAACAAAGGTAGGAAAAGCGTATTGCAGGGCTAACAAATTCTTGGCTTCATTAATTTCCTCGTTTACTTACCAAAATAGTAACTGCAAGGTTTTTGAATAGTGTGGAGTTTTCAGCGTTGACACTGGCCGTGTTAGAGTTTGGTGGGGTATTCGCTGAGTGCTACGCTCAATGAAAATGTGAAAATAATAAAATAATGAAATAAAATAATAGGCAATTCACTCACCATTGCCCACTTCTGCCGGTCACTTTCCTTAGCTCTTCATCAATGACACATGTCTCCAGGAAAGTGGTGAAGACGTGTCTTCCACAAATTCAGCTGGTTCCAAGTCACCGCGCAAGGGATTCTGAGTGTGTGGTCACGTAGCATCAACAGCTTCTCTTGCTTCAGATCCACGTCATTTTCTTTTCAGCATCATAACAAGATTTAAACACAAACTGTTCTTTGTGTTACTTATTATTCCGAAAGCCCACAAACAAAGCCAAGACATGCTAATGCTCCTTCAACTTCTATGTTCAGCCTGCTTGGCCCACTTCCTTGATCCCTGGCCTTGATATCCAGTAACGAGAAGTGCGATAGCGTGCAAGGCAGGACCGACGTTCCCTAGACATGCTTGCGGGGTCATGTGGCTATCCATACGGGTTACATTTATCAGGCAGTAAAAACTCACCTAAGACACCGAGAATAAGTCCGTCAGTCTTTCTTTCAACCATGAATCAGTGGGCACAGCATAACAAAAGTACCTCCATTTGGATAGCCATCGTGGCTTTTATATAAATAACAACACTAAAGGAAGTAAAGTCAAAGACCCCAAATTCTCGTCCACCAGGACCCCTTTCAGTCATTGGCCCGTACTCCAGACTTGAAGCCTGTTCTCCTCTAGCTGATGCACCTAGCTAGAATCGAGAGGGGTAAGAAATTTCATTGGGAGTACATTCGACACTGGCGAGTTACCCTTTTCAGTGATGAAGTAACAGAGTGAGTGAATATTCAATTTTTACTTTATGTTCCTCTTTTGAAAACGATCATTTTACGACTTTCAATATATTACACGGGAAAATTGAGACAAATAGTGTTCTGTGTGCAGGATATTGAGCAAATCGATTGCAAGCAAAGCAAATAAACATCGTAAACACAGAAATGAAGTACTATACATAATAGGATAACAAACACTACTATGTTGTCGTAGAAAAAGTTTTTCGATTTCACCATGCATTACATATACAGATGACCAAAACAGCCAAAAAGAAACGCAGGTGAGTAATACAAAATGAAAAAAAAATCGTAAAAGTCAACTAGTTAATACCCATGTACGTACTCACAATACGATGAATGACACATGTTTGCACGTGATGAATTATGTTTGAACGAATTCAAAATGACCGAAGATGAAGGAGGAGGAGGGGGAGGGGAAGGAGAAGGGAAATCAATGCGAAGAAAGACAAATGAGGTCACCGTAAACCTCAACACATAACATAGACGACATATGAGGCGGAACACATAATTATTCTTGTCATTATTGCTATCACAATTATTAATATGATTATGATCCATTTTAAAGCACTGGCTAACAAGAGAAAAACAAGAGGAGCATTAGCAAAATGTGCCACTAATCCCCTTAAATAAATAATATATGTAAAATCAAATTCGGTTGCAATGCTTCAATCAAACGCTCCCATTTTAAGAAGCAGCTGACCCGTGATTAGTGGACGACACCGCTGGCCAATCACAACCAGACCTCTTACGGAAGGGTCTGGACGACAAGGGGGTGACTTTGTAGCATTGCAAAAGAATTAGATCGCAAATCTAATAAGTAAAATCATCCATATATTTTTATACTCTGAATATATATGTTATTATAATTAGTGGCTGGAAATAAATAATAATACTTTTCAATCGAAGAAGAACATTCAATTACAGATAACCGCTGCTCCACCTAAGCAGATTCGATCTTTTCATTTTGTTCAGCTTTTTCGTTGATGGTCCAACGTACGGTGACGTACCGTCACCTTTCGCACTGTCCCTCCGTTTGCTAAAATGACATCAGTTGAAAATTGACTAAAAAAACAGTGTTCACAATGCTAATTTATATAAATTTCGGAAATACATGCTAAGATGGCCAGGACGTAAAAAGAACAACAAGTTCCGTTACTGGTGCACCTGAAAGTTACGAAAAAAAAAANAAAAAAAAACGTTATGAGGCCAACATTGGGGAAAAATCCCAATATGTTCAAGCAGCTATACCTTCTATAAGGTATCTTCAATTCTATAAGGTCACTACCTTACATACCTTGTAATAACTACTTTTTCTCTACTTGTTATCGCTGATAAGGATAGCAATTGTAAACTATTAACTCTACAGAACGGTAACTTTCGCATCGAAGACGAACAAACAGAAACGATGAGGGTCTAAGAGAATGAGAAAATCGTCACATTTTCAAACCTACCGTAGAAGAAGATTGAGCATCGGCGATGAAGGATCAGGAGCCATTGCATAATACGGGTTACATTTATCAGGCAGTAAGAATTCACCTGAAACACCGAGATTAAGTTGGTCACTCTTTTATTCAACCATGAACCAGTGTAATTAGGTAAAGCACAATAAAAGTACCTCCATTTGGTAACAACTGAACAAGGCAATACTCGTCCTCTGAATTGTCCAACAAATGCTTTTCCAACGCCCTCGTTATCAATTCGTTCATACGATCTCCATTTTTCACCTTAAGGAGGACATTCATATTGACATGACGACGCATGAATATATGTATTTATAATTGCAGAACCTTAATATTTATAAGTAACACTGCAAATAGGCATCTATTACTGCAGTATAATGTTTAGTAGAAGTTAAATTTCAGCAAAAGGTCATTGTAGACACGTGCACCACCGTTACCGGCAAAATTGTATTGCGAGCATTCAGAGCTCAACGACGATCCGATCGACCGACCGACCGACTGACGACCTTGCTGACCACGTATTGACAAAGCAGGACAGACTGTGTTCGATACCGCTACCGCTAGCGGGGCCCTGAGCCCATCTTGGGTCCTTGGTTGACAATGAGACTAGCAATGCCGTCGGTCGGTCGGTCGGTCGGCACTGTTTATGTCTGAAAGCGCCCATTAGACCAAAGCCACACCCTTCGAGAAATTTCACCATAGTCGACACCAAACTAGGGGAAACGTGTCCACTACGCCTCTAGGTATTCACATGGAAACAGCAGTACACAGCCGAAAAGCCACTCAACCCAATCATATTATTTTTTGCTTAATTTTATTCCATTGCACGATTGTATTTGATTGAATGTTGTGGATTTAAGAAATCATAACGACACAGAGTCGCCTGATAGGGTTATCCAGCATAAATGTCACCTTCTGAATTAAGTGCAGTACATGGCAGAGTAAAGCACTGAGCTTTGAAGGCTTCACAATATATCTATGTTTGTATGAAAAATCCTTAGACAGCACTGATCAAAGCCATAACTACTGCTGTAATAGAAACTTCGTTAAGCATACCTTAATACATTTGTAATTCGCACATCCACTGCTGGTTTGACTTTCGTCGTCAAGTCCGACTCGTGCCAGATGAAATGAGCCAGCATCTCCCTGAGGTCCAGAAGACTGATATGATGAGGAGGAACATGTTGAAGCCTGTTGGGAGGATTTGTCATGTTACAAATGCTCATTCTACTTTTTTCTATTCACTGCTAACGAGTATGGCATCTATGTCCTTGTGAGGGAGAAATAAAGCACCCTCAGAAAAACCTAGCCCTGTAGATCGCTCCAAGTATAGCACAAGGAAAAATTGCCGTAAACATAAATTTCTGCCTAATTCTTCAGTACAGCTTCGAAAATGAATATTTCGGGCTTTCAGACCCCGTCCCTGTTTTCACCTTACCTCCCAAAGTGAACCCAAACCAGAGATGACAGGAAATCATACATCAAGCACATAGGCAATAATAATGCTGTTCAAACATTGTACACCCACACTATCTCGTATTGCTGACTCAACCCGTCTACTATCGAAATCAACGAGGATTTGGTTTTTTCGATGGATTCGTGCACAATGAAATTAGAACTGACATCGCTCTGATGGTATCCTCGTTTTTGTTGTTCTGACGTGCTGCAACATGCTGATTCTTCGCAATCCAGACGTGAATGTTCAAAGCAGGTTCTCTGAAACATTCACATTCTGAGAGTATTACAAGCAATAGGGACAGATGATGAGATGAAAGCGATCGCAAAATCAAGTACATACTCATGAACGTGTAATGTGAGAGTAGGGAGCCAGTGTAATGCAGTGCTACGCTACAAAAACAAATGGAAACAACGTGAAAAGGGCGGCCAGCCACAGCCTGATGGAATTCGCAGAGGATCATTTCTACGACTGGACGTAATGCTTGAAAATTGGGAACTTCCCGAAACTCCACTCAAAGATTGACTACTCTTTTTCAATGAATGAAAAGACATACTACCTACCGAACATTCAGGCATAGTTGATGAAATTGACGCTTCCAATTCTTGAGTCGAATCGCCACTGTACGCTCTCTTATGCGGAAACACATCCAACGGCGAAAATTCACATCCTAAAAAAGGTTGAAAAGAGAGTTTAATTACAACAATACTACGGAATCTCTGAAAATGATACGATTTCGCTCATTTTCATGACAACGCGTTGTTAAAAAATGACGAGTAATTAGGGAGGCAGCACCACCTGTAATGCGATAATGTCTCTTTTTGTACCATTGATAGAATTAAGCTGCTACTGCAAGAATGGGACAAGGAAAGAGCACCACGTACTGCTCACGAAGGTATGCGAAACAACACAGGCAAAAGTCTCAACGTAATCTGTTTGTTTGATCTGATTTAGATCTAGATGAGGGTTGTTCTTCAAATCGAAACCGGACTACGCAAACAAATCTCCCATTTCCAAAAGTTTACCAAATTCCAAAAGCTATCAATTTCAGCACTTAGATCTGCTTCTTCACGAACAAACTACACTTTTTGGAAATGTCCAAAATAACATCCTTGAACAAATGTAGCCTTTATATCGAGGCATCTTATAAAGAACTAGCTGATCATGACTACTTGTCAAGCAGAGCTCCCGTGGTACTGGTAAGGGGTATCGGTAGCAATAAGCAAGGCGTAAAGAATGAACCCAGCCCAGTACAACCACGCCTACATCCTTATTAAACACAATAATCGGTTCAAAGTTGATTTTCCAATACAACTTACCAATGCGTTGCTGGTAGAAGTTTGATCGTCCACCTTTGTAAGACACGGAACTGGCTGGCGTCGATGGAGCTGTGAACGACTGAACACCCGGAGCTGTTCGAGAAAGTGTCCGTGACAGGGATACCTGAGCAAAACTTTCGATAGTTCACTTGAAGAGGGCAAGTTTTTGAACAGGCGGACCTCAATTTCGACCAAAACCTAGGTTTTATATATCCTCAAAAGACATTGAGGGGAGGGAACCTGACAAACACAGAAGGAGTTCCAATACTGACATCAAAACAGTGAAACAACCGGGCATCCTCTTATGCTTAATTGGAAATCACTTAGAAAATAATCGCAACAATTTCCCCTATCTTACTTGACTTTCTTGTAAAAATAAGTAAACATTGTAAACAACACTACTTACCGGGCCAGGAGGTCCACCGTCTACTCGGCCGTCGATCCACTCCTCATAGTTGGTGCAGCTTTCATGTGAAACTCGAACACCGGCTGGTGACGCGACAGAAGAATCGAGCACAGGATCAGTAAAACTGGACTGAGAATGTGAATGTGAATGTGATTGTGACACATTCGTTGCACTGTCCTCTCCAGAACGAGATGAATTGAACAGGCGAGCCAATGTGTTGCTAAATGAAAACGCCATTGAATCGTGAAAAAGCTACACGCAAAGCAAAAATTGAGTTGGCTTGATGTTAGCATTACGGGCATCAAGAAACACACCTTTTTGGTAGGACACCCGAATTTCCGTTGGATAAACTGGTATTGTGCCGCGAATTCATGTCAGGAGTTGAAACAATCGTCGGCTGCTCAACTTCTAACGACCGATTGAAGCTGAAATTAACATGGATCGCAAAAGGTACACGAGATTTCAGAAAGAAGCCCCTTCTTGCATGTGCTGAGTAGGTTTTTCTGAAGTAACTCTAACGCAGGCAAGGTGTTACTGTAGGTTATACTTATAGGCACAAACTCTGATAATTACTCTCATCTTACTCTTCGACCCATTTTTGTCCCGTCTTGCTACAGAAACAAAACGGAGCTACTAACTGAACTTTACTCCTCTAAAAGGTATCAAGAGAAAAAACATAAATAAACACACACCATTCCTTTTCTGATAGACACGGTAAGAAGTGGAACCATGCGCAGAAAACTCGATCCATCGGAATGTGGTAGGCACGAGCCGCCGATTGGAACAGCCGCAGCTTCGCCAGCACTTCAAACTCCTTGCGTCGCTTCTCAAAGTTGATCAATCCCTCTGTAAAAGAATGATATAGGGTTCGTCACGGTTTTCTAATTACGGTCATCGCGAAAGCAATAACGATGCAGAACGTTTGCAGCCGGGTGGCTCCTTTAATCATTTCGCCGATGAGTTTCTCGTTGAAACCTCAAATATTACATTCTGTACAAAACCCAGACAAACGACATCATTCACCGAATCTGTCGAGAGGACCGCCAAGAAGTTGAAATTTCCACCTTTGATAGGGACTTCAGAGGGTATCTTTCCATTCTTTCTCATCCCTCACATCCAGTGGTCTTGTATATTTGGACCACAAAAGACTCACTGCACAGTCCCTGCAGGCCTGGAGCTAATACTGCCCTTGAGAAGAACACATACAGCACTAATAGCTTACCGCCCGTCACAGCTAAACAAACAGAACCGGTTCCGATTCCCAAACCTCTTGGAATCCTCGTTACGGAGATCCAAAAACAACATTTGCTTGTTCTGGGAAAGACTCAAACAGCAATCTTCTCGAAAAAGAAAAAAAAANNNAAAAAAAAATCATTGTTTCGAACGTTTTCAGCCAATGATATGGTATGTTTGCTGGCCGTTAGGAGACTATCGGCTACTCCTGAGCCACACTGTCACTTAGAAGGACAAGTCGATCACACAGACTGATAAGAAAACCAATCCAGTGCCAGCCTCTTTATCAGATAACGTCCACAGAAATATTAAAAACATTTAAGCACACGAACGGTTAGAACGATGCATTTGATGGGGATCTTTATACCAATTGCAGACTACAATCGCCGGTTATTCCAGTAGACCAGCATTTGCTAAACAATTACTACCTTCGAACATTACATGAGCTCCCGGAAGGAAACGCTTGAAGTCGCAAAAACGGGAAAGCATTGCGCCATGCACCCAGTTTCCTACTGCTTTCGCGCAATTTCGAACTTAATCAAGACTTATTTATTGGATTGTTGTCGTGGATAGTACCACTGCAACATCGGCTAGCCCAGTGGACTGCCCACCTTTTCTGTTACCTTCAGAGTTTGGTGCAGTACATAGGGTTGTACAGCACTGAGATAAGAAGGTAAGCATATCATCCCTCAGAATAACAGTTACCACCTACATAGAAATCGCCAAAGACTAGAAATAAGGGCTTACCTTCTGTAAAATCCTGAGTGCCTTGGTCAATCATCGTCAAGTCCGTGAGAAAGGAGCCGAGGTACGGTACAGTACCTTGGCATTCTGCAAGATTCACATCGCTCTTCGTTCGACGGCAATTCTGAACCAACTGTGGGCGCCTTAGCGGTGAGCTCTTAGCAGTGCCTTCCTGAAATTGAAAACAATCACTTATTCATGAAGGGAGAATCAGGTAGATGAGGCATGGAGAGGTGAAAACAGTTTGGCTTCATAGAGCTGATAACAGTTTGGCTCCAGACGAAAGCTAAAGATGGACAGTAAGCAACAGTCGCTTACTTTATATCACCAACAGCCGCTGTAGATTTCAACGAAATGAGAGTTATCAAGGGCAGAATTCGAAAAAAGAGTTCATGACAATGATATGCGTTCTGATAGGGTCTTCTGTGAAGGAGGAGATGCAAACACGTAGAGTACTTGTACACTCATGAAAAATATTGATAATATGTACATAGTTAACATCTATTTGTTACTTATTACAATTTTTATTTGTTACCACTTTACTTGTGCTCGATTTATCATTAGTGAAGTTCTCAAAAAACTCTTAAAAATTGAGAACAGGTGAACAGACAACAACTTGCTGTTCAATAAAAACGAAAGAATAACTGTAAAAATGTTTCATTACGATCACGATTTTTTTGAAGTATAGTAATCATCCCTGCTTACCCCTTAGTGTTAAACAGAGAAAAATTAAAACTGGATGAGTAAATAACTGTAAAAATGTTTCATTACGATCACGATTTTTTTTTGAAGTATAGTAACCATCCCTGGTTACCCCTTAGTGTTAAACAGAGAAAAATTAAAACTGGATGAGTAAAAAAAACCTGAAGAGAAGAAAAAACTCTGGTGATGACAGCAACAAACTATTGGATTATAAAATATATTATAGAACAAAGTGAGGAACACAAAGTACGATGAATGAAGGAAAAGAAGACCAAAAAATCTTATCAAGGAAGGGGTCAATCAGAAGACGCCAGGTAGACAAAAGCAAAGGGATAACGAAGAAAGAAGTGAAAAGGAAAACAAGCATAGACGCAGCGCAGACAGTTCTGTAATCGCTTGCTATAAATCAATATGAAGTGAAGCTAGCAAAAAATAAGTTCAAAATCACTTGAAAATGCAAGATGAAACCCCTTAAGTGAAGTAAAAGATCGATTGAACGGGGGACAGGTGAAACTCAGAGTTACGATAACCAGTAATTATTAGAATGCAGTATAAGAAAAAGGATAGTGAAAATGGGAATTGAAACATGATCCAGGAGCACAGAATAAGACCTTAAACTGAAACTATGATAGTTAACCATTTAAAGGAGTTCAACACTATTGCAAAGAATGCATGAACTTAATAAAGGTGAACTGATCCATGTCTCACCTGTTCGAGAATACGACGAGCATTTCGTTCATCACCCTCTTCGTCCATATCATAGATGGATGACAAGTCTCGAAACTGGGCCATAGATCTACTGAAGAAAAAGAAAGCTCCGTTGACGAATTTTATATTTTTCGTATTATTTTATAGATGCAGAACTCTGACCATCGACCGCATTTGAACTTCTTTGTCAAATAGCGCGAAGCTGCCAGAATGCAAACAAAGAGACCAGTAGTGTTTTTCGAACTCTAAACAAACCTCGGCACGAGAGCCCAAGCAGATTTCAAGCGATGCACCGGTTCAGATTGGAGACTTGACAGTACCGCTTTTAACGACGAAAAGTTCTTCAATGCTCGAAGTTCCTTAAAAAAAGAGAAGTTATTACCCAGACGTTAGGGAATCATTTCACTTAAGGCTTTCTTAGCCATGCCAACAAAAGGAGCCATCATCAAACAAAGGGAAAAATGCAGCGCATGTCCGACCAGCAATCATCAGCTATCATCAAAAATTGCAGAAAAAACTTCAATTGCACCTACTCACCCTCGCAATATCAATCCATTTCGCGATGATTTTTGCTCGAAAGTCTGGTCGACAGTCTGGTAACACTATACTAGTCATGACCCGTTGCGATACAGCATTGAACTGAAAGCGAAAGAATGATTCTCATAAACCAAACTGGTTTTTCTCATATATTATAGCACCTCAAAAAAGATTTCACTGAATTAATGGCATTTTCCTAAACTCTCAGCCAATCTTACTGGGATTGCAAGTGTACGACCAATGGCTCCAGGCCTAGACAGCAACCTTACTGAATAACCCTTTAAAAAACTTTATTACTTCATGAGAATAAGATCCTGATTCATAACGTTCTCACTGCTATACTAATACTTTACAACTCTATCTCTCTCCCATCACAAAAAGCAAACCGTCTAAACGCCAGAACACCAAAAAACATTGCGAAACGAGCGAAGAGAAAAAAGCGATAAACTGGAGTAACGAGGTATTCTCGCATCATCAATTGCATTGCGAGACGCGGTTCAGTCCATGACTGATTGATGAGATGTCTGAAGATGAATGGAATTTTGCAAGACCGGAAACGACCGTGAAATGGATAAACGATTCCACGCAGGAATGCGTTTCAAGGCAACATCGTCCATGCAAAAAGTCACTAGTATCTAGATAACAATATCAAAGAGTAAATCAAGAATGCAATAATTTAGTTGTATTGTATCACTCCAACTCTCGGTTCCATGACATCTATACCATTTCCAGCACAAATATTTAACATTCTGTGCGCAAGGAACTTAGATTCTGCAGTACCAACTTCATTAAGAAACTATCAGCCATCAACGAGCACAATTCCCGGCAAAATGATATGCTTTACTTGGTCGTCACTGCTCTCGCCAATATTCTAGGTAGCAACTGTAATTTTGAATAATCACAGAAACGGTTTTTCCCCAGAACTTATGCCCAGACATGAATTGAATAAACAGTATGATTTGGAAACAGGTGTTTTTGGACGACGCAGCGATGTCTGAATCACAGGCGCTTCTATTGTCACCTTTCTTTTCGCCCCAGTTCCCGTGACAACATTCGACCGATTAAGCATACAGACAAACAATGAGACCTCCTGTACAGTTAAGATTTGCGCAGAGCCAGACAGAAACCCAAATATGAGAAAAAAGTGTGCACTCATGAGCCCAGCTTCGTAGGAAACATCCCGTTTTCCAAACATTTAAGTTCGAGAGATGAAGCTGTCAAAAGTTAGTATGCGAGAGGTATAATAAGAAGGATAAGTGGAATATGTGAAGGATCAGTGAAATTATGGTGAGTAGGTATCCAAAAAATGAATATACTCGAGGGATAGAGATAGAACCTTTCACGGGATACTATTGAAAAAAGGATAGAGTGAAGTGTAGATCTTCCCAGCAGACCTCACTCAGCGTTAGATAAGGCAGATTGCAACAGCGACCTGATCAAATAAGAGGTATAAGACGAAAAAGTAACCAACGGCGTAAAACAGAAAAAGTTATGTTTAAACTAAATTTAGTGACAGCCAACAAACTAACCGAATAGTTTCTTTACAGTTAAAGGATCAAGGAACTCCAGATACTACCCTCACCTATGGACTACATGCTAACTACTGAAACTAAGGTAACTTATGACAACAAGCCAGACACCCTGCTAGGCACTCAGGGCAGGAGCAAAATCGACATAATCTGCAGTACAGATGATACAAAATCCGTATTCGACAACATCAAAATAATGCAAATTTTAGCGAAAAAAGTTAAACATACGATAAATGGAGGTTGGCATACCTGATCAATGGTTGCTTTCACGGTATAAACCTTGTCGTTGCTTAAACGGTGCCTCTTGGACCATACACAGCCCTGACACTGATGGATGATCAACTCACGGAAGAGCTCCTACAATCATCATTTTCTACATGAAGGTATAATGCCAAAAATCGAATAGAACCCAGGCGTGCTTTATTTTCTTGACCAGTACAATTGATAAAAAACAAAAACAATTATACCAAGAAAGGACTAACATACCGCATCCCAAAAGGTCAACTGTTCCGCGATTTGAACACAGTTCTCACTACCAACGTCGAACATTTTTACCCTAAAAAACCAGATTATCATGTAGAGCTCCAATTATTATTGATTTCAGGCACTATGTCACAGACCAATAATTTTGTTTCTAAATCATTCCTAGACAAACAACTGCTCACACTTAAATTTACTGCAAAAAAAAAATCGAGAAAAAAGGGAAATTTGGCCAAAACATACTTCTCCTGAGGATTCTTGGAGTACTCGGAGGCGTCGTATCCAAATGCATATGCCAGCTGGTCCAACGACGGGAGAGCAGCTGAAGAAGGAACATTTCATGAGTCGTTATTTTGATATAAAATTACGACTTGGTAGCGGATAGACCAAGCACATCATACATATGTTCCTCTATTAAGTCCCCTCGTACCGAACATAATCCCTTCCCTTGGAGTAGTGTCTGCATGTTGTAGACTTAAGAAACCACAACGACACATTATCGCCTGGCAGGGTTATCCACCTTTTTTTAACCTTCAAAATTAAGTGCGGTACAAAAAGTAAGGCAACAGAGCTTCAAAGGTATCAAATCTTCATGAAGATGAGTAATGTGCACCTCCATCAAACAAAGGGTTTCCTGACCAATCATTAAAATACTTTTCACAAGGTCTTGTCACACTTCAGTACTGATCATAGGTCTCATCCCAAAGGACCTTGACATGAGAAATCCAAAAATCGATCGATTTAACTTGAACTTACCTATCATTCCACCTTCCTCCTGTATGTGTTTGAAACGCTCCAACAATTTTCTAGACTTCGCACGTAAATCTGATAGCTTGCTACGTTGTCCGAAATCCAGTAAATTCGTGAGCATCGCAAAATCACAATCGGGATCATAGAAATCCTCAGGATACATGTCCAACCAACAAATCAGTATCGATCGAATAGAACTGGAGCGGAACAAAATTAGATGAGATCTCGTGAGTCAAACCAATCAGCTCACTTTTGAATTACAAGCGCCGATGTGCTGGAATTAACTTCTTTGTCAAGCGACTCGTACCGCCTTAGTAACCTGAATACATCATTCAAATAAACATTTATATGCGCTGGTAAAAAGCGAGTGCTAATAGTTAAAAGGAGAGGGATGAACAGAAGCGCACCTATCAAGAACGTTCGTTGGTTCAGCAAATGCTCGATAAGTAGCAAAAAATACATTGAAATGGCGTGAGTCCATCGTTCCATCGGCTCCAACTAGACATTCCTAAAACTAAGGACAGTGTGAAATGACGCATGTTCCTCACAGAGAAAGTATTTTGTTCCTTTATGTGAAAGTGTGGGGCCAAATTTTCAAGTTCCTAACAATGAAAATCATACCCCCCCCCCTACCCTCCCCCGAATGAAAGGTATATGTATGTATGTCGTAGACACATAGGACCACAACGACATATCGCCGCCTGGCAGGGTTGTCCACCTTTCTTTAACCTTCAAAATTAAGTGCTATACATAATGTAGGGCACTAGAGCTTTGAAGGTATCAAATGTTCATAAATATAATCTCAAGTAAAGTACTCTCCAACTGCTTCTCAAAAAAGTAACAGCTCCAAACATACTTTGGAAATTCAAGAAGTATATGGGCTCGAGATTTGAAGTTCACCACTACAAAAGCCTCTGAGAGCCTTCTACAAAGACCGCGTTTTACTTACGAACTGATTTACCCTTGAAATGATTCTATTTCTGCAGCCCCCCTCTGAAAGGCAAACGTAAAGTAATCCTCCGTAAAAAGATAGACTCCCATACAGCAAAAGAATAAAAAGGACATAAGCCGTCTCTACATTCCAAATGTGAAATATTTCGATAATCTCACATTGTTATATGTTGGTCTTCGGTCCACTTAACGATTAAATCTACAGCAACATCACTGTTCGCAATGCTCCGCGAAGACTTTTCTTCGAATATTACACACTGCTTAGTTTTCTTGATTACACAATGTGCTAATCAAGAAAAGTAAGCAACAACTGTTGGTAAATCCAGGTAGAAGCAGATATGTGGGAAGATGGGGAAACATTAAACCTACCACCAGCTTTTCGACCGTGCCAGCCTTGATAACCCNTTCTTTGACGCTTTCCCATTGTAGATGATCCGATCCAGGACATGGACATTGTAGTTGCGGACGGTCCGGATCAATTGCACGATACCTCTGCATTGACTTCTATATAGTAAAGTAGTAACAACAGGAAAACAGTAAGTTGCGCATGAAAATACCAACCGGTACACCGTCGTAGCCTGGAGGAGGTACATACCTGACCTTTTTCAGGTAAACTGCATATATTGCATCCTAAAAGTAAAAACAATGGATACAAAACAATAAACAGAAAAAGCCCGAAATATATGAAGTAGTAATGCCGCAATCTTCAATTAAAGAAGCCATTTAAGAACTGAACAAGGTAGGCCGTCTTTAATGAAATAAGATTGCGGAAAACTTCGGATATAAATAAGCAGGGAAATTCATCATCTTAGATCATTTCTTCTTTCAGCATTCCATTCGTGACTTTCTGATTCCAAAACGGGGCAAAGCATATAAAAAGAAAATGAAATCACCGTTTGCACCTCTGAACAGGCTTTTCTTAGAGCGGACCAGTGACCCAACAAAACAAAAGACTTTCAAAAAAAGAACCATAGCATGGTTGTACAAAATGTCGAAGTGACCGAATAGGAATTCCCCAATTGGGAATATGTTTTGGCGATCCGGCTAGTTGATCCCCATGCCTCCATAACCAGGTTTAGCGTTGAAAAACACGAAGTCGGTCATGAAATCGCCGTCGCTTTACGCGTTTGACAAGGATATTATCGTTTGACAAGGACATTATGCACGAGTGGATCGAATCGTGGGATTCAGAAGAAAGATCAAGTCGATAAGCAAGATAACTAACAACTTTCCCACCGGGACAATCTGGCACCACGAGAAAAGGCTTCGCCAATGTGATCTCTGATTTTGAAACTCCCTTTTGCTCCCGAAATACGAAATCCAGGTGGGAGAGCGTCATATATAACTCAGGCACAAAAAATCAGCAAAAAATCGAAAAATCCTGTGAACTTCGTCAGAAAATCATTCGATTTGCCCTCATTGCCTCTTTTCCATTACGACCGTCCACTTATTAGGGTTTGATATCGGTCTAGGAAACAACATGTTTGGTTCAAAAAACTTTGCAAATTTCATATTTTGGAGGTAACGTAACCCCAGCTGCAGTCAAACCTTTCCGGTTTTCCCTAGAGCTTGGAACATGGTCAAAGGTGAGCCGAGCCGAGCGAGAGTTTATACAAGGGCGAGATTCAGTGTTAAGCCGAATGTAAACAAAGAAAAGGACGACTAAATGGACTATGAACTTGGGATGCATTTGGAATTTTAAAAAATAAAATGGAAAAACGGGAAATAAACGAACTAAACTGGAGAATAAAATAAGAAATAGATAGAAACGGAGAAAAACGAGTCAAACAGACACACAACGTGAATCCACGTAATTTAGAAAATGAACCATGCATTAGATGAATTTCCGAAATAACTAGTTCAAATGCCATCAAGAGAAAAGCTATACCACCCAAGCTCTTTTCGTGGGAACCCCAAAAACTCCCCCAATTCACAAAATTCAGAATTACCACACCGTATAGATTGTGCAATCGCAGAATAGCGCAATACCTTTGTAGAGTGAACAAATATTGTTACAAAATCCACACAAATTTCAACGAACTATGGCAAAAATGATCGTATGACTTCCAAAAGTTTCAAAAAAGCCTTAAAAGAGTGCAAAATTGGGACTCACAATATACTCTTACGACTTCACGTGCTTTTTTCTAAACTTACGGTAGGAAAAAAACAATTTCGGGATTTTTTGAGAACGTAGCGTATTTGTTGGTGTAATTATGCGACACGTGTTTTAAAGATGTGGGCGGGGAAATCCCATAATTGCGGCATGATTACCCGTCCGACAACGTAGATGAAGACGGCTGGGTATAAACAATGTCCGAACGAAAAAAAAAACAATGGCTTCTTGAAATAATGTCTTCAAAACTGCATAATGTATACAGTATCTAAAGAGAGGAACAAAACAGGAGGATGTTGGCGAAAAAGGAAAAAAGACGGCAATTTTCATCGGCGAATCGGGTGGAGTAAAAAAAGGTGCGCAAATAAATGGGAAGAATCCAAGCGATCATGAAGGATTAGCAAATAGTAATTAGCAAACAGACTGAGAAAATATACCGCATGTTTTTCATCACCCCAGTACTTGACCATAGCCATTATGGTGTAGACGTCGACGTGGAAGGAAATGCCGAAACAGAACTATCATCTATCAACCACGGACGTTTCCCTGAAAGCAATGGCGAGCAAAAATCATGTGCTAAAAACAGTTGGACGAAATAGTAAAGCAGTCTGAATAGTAAAAGATCTTACAAAACCAAATGTTACTTACAGTTACAATCCCCGTACGGAATGAACTGTGTTGGTGATGATCATGAGGGTATAGATGGGACCAGCAGAATGAGCGAAATAGTTGTGCACAGATGTGTGGTGTCGAGAGATGACCCGTCGTCGTCGTTGTCGTTGTGTGTGCGAGGGTACGAGCAGACCGCCACCACCACCAGAGCGCCGCCGCTGACACCACCGCAGAACGCAACCGTTGCCGATATCGATTGATTTTCAGAGAGACCACTGAGCGCACGCCGCGATCCGACGGTTACGGCCGCGTTGCGATCGTCGGGTGCGTCGACAAGCACCATGACGAGCCGGCGCGGCTGAACGCGTTAAATCGGGGGGTTATGCACACAGAAACGACGACGATCCGTTCGTTTGCCCCGAAACGATACCGAAATAGCTCACAGCCGTACAAATCTCATTACCCAGTACGACGGCTCGATAGCGATCAAGGTCGGGAGTACGGTAGGAGAACCGGACTGAGGGTAACGAGGAGCCATTTCTTGGAGGGAAACCAAACTTCAGACGGTTTAGAGGGATCTGTATTCCCATATGGTTGAGGATTGCTTGGATGCCGTCTGTGAGCCTGGAGCTGTACCATTCGAATGTCTATTTGGCCCATGCATTATTTCGCAGGCAGAGCTTGACCATCTCTCCTAAATCTTTTCTCCATTACTCGTCGGTTGCTATTGGTAATGTTGAGGGGGAGGAGTGGTATTATGGGGTTCTAACAATGGGAACAGAGTGTATAGGGGTTTAGCTATGCTTTGAGAATGAAGCAGTTCATTGAAAGGGACCGTTGCACGGCTCCTGCGAAGGAGGGATCGGATTCCATCCATTCTAGCCAAAGCTCCGACGTCTCTTGAATTCTACCCAGAAAAACTTACCCGAGGAAACCGGCAAAACTAGTACGGGCTAGTATGAATCACTTCCCCAGCCCCCAAAGCCTCTTCGATTTTGAATGAGAGCAATGTGTATGGCGCATTCTACAGAGACTGTTCCCAGGCACAGCTCATTTGCTGTTTTCCATCCACTGCGTTAACATTATTTTAAGTAATATATATAACTAATATAGTATATTTTCAGTAATATACGTATATAAGTATCATAGTATCATTGTGATATATGCCATACAAGGGAAGGAGCTTCCCCAGAAAGCTCTCAGGCTCTTCAGAGCAGCTCAAGTCCGTTCTTCATAGAGTACACCGATCCCACGTGGAATTTATGGTTTGAGTTAGGAGATAGGGGGCCCCAGATATGCCTAAGAAATCCAAAATTTCCAGATTAACTAGATCATCCATCTCCTCGGGTTCGGGCTAAATTGTGGGCAGGCTGGCCTGAGAGGGCAACACGGTGACTGGTACATAGGCTAGTGTAACCTGTAGCAAAAGTTTGTATTCCAGATAACGGACGGCTGTGTGGTTCATCTAAAATCAATTTACCCCCGCAGGAAAGACTGCTCACGTCTATTTGGGACCATGCCCATCACTACAGCTCTGTTTGAATGAATCAGTCTGGCTGTACTGATGACAGGCGATGACGTGTTGGCCGCCGTCACGAACAAATGTGACGGGTGGCCTAAACAATTTACATATCACATTAACACTAACTAAGCTTTAGTATACGGTATCTACCAATTTTGCCAACTTTTGGCCAAAGTCTGGTTGGCGTACTTCCGTTCAGCCCGAACCCTACTGAATCTCAGCCTCGAGCAGAGTAAACTACTACATCTAGTAAGCGTTATTGAGCACGTCATGAGGAGGCTAGTGGGAGGGGGAAGTGCTGGAACAGGGAATCGAATTGACGACAATTGTGTGACTGAAGCAGAGGATTGAGCAAGTAGGAAGTAGGGCGTAAATAAGAGGTTGCAGAAGTCAGAAAATGAAGAGGGCATCAGGTTGTTTATACTGCAAGAGGTCATGTGAGTAGGTGACGCTAGGCTGACGAAGTTGAGCTTTGAGATTGTTGCTCACAGAAGCTGGTCGAAGCCCAGGAGTCAGGTGACGTGGGTAAGCATTTGGAATGAAGAGGGTTGGCAGACTTCTCACCACTATAATCATGATAGGAGAAATCTCAAACAAAGTGAAATAAAATATTTCGCTTCCCTCTTTCTCCCCTCCACTTCGTCTTTAACTCGTTATTCCGTTGTAAAATTGACAGTATAAAAATAAATTTGTACTCCAGGGCTCTCAAATAACGAGATAGGACAGGACCCATACTTGAAATAGAACTACCATACGCAGCCGCACTTAAGTGAAGCAACTACTGAGGAAGCTAGCAGACCGTCGGCGTATGCGATGAGATTTTTGCTATTTTTTTCAGGCTCAGTTGGATAAGCTTTTGGTGTTTTGTGACGTTTAAAGGAAAGGAAAACTTCTTGTTGCAGCACTAACCCTTTTTGGGGCAGCCATGGTTCTAAAGGCTATTTCATACTGATGCATCAATGATGAGCTCTGAAGAGCAGGGTTCAATGAGGGGCTTTTTCAAAGCATCTCCTTGCTTCGAAGCTCAAAGCTCATATTCAAACAAAATTTCGGAAGCCCAAGTAATTTCCCTCTTGAGCTAGCCAGAGAAAATAACCGTCTCACCTGAACACCTCATTGCACTACCGTATTTTGCCTGATATAGGGAGATCCCTCTGGAATCTCTTGAGAATCTCATTACAGTTTTTTTCAGTGCTTGTTGTTTAGTTGTACGTTACGTGACCTTTTTTTTTTGAATTCCTCGTGCATCCATATTGAGCAGTTTGATTTCATGTAATGTTTTGTTGTTGTTTATTCTTTGTTGGGCCTTTCTCACGTTTACAAACACATAAAATGGACAAATAGCTAGCAAAATGATTTTTGATCGGAGATCGGACCTATCATTTTCCCAAACGCCTCTGTTGTAATGAAGGTATGCGGCTCACTTCAAAAGAGCAGTTCAACGGGCGAAAACACTGCAGCTTGACAAATTACAAGTGATGATTCGACGATGTTCCCTCACGTTTCCTGATTTTCGTAGCTTTTGGAGGGTCCAATCTGATGGATTCCAAGCCATTACTGTATAATATTTAGATGCACTTAAGGGTTTCACTTTTTGAGTTTTTGTTGGATTATTTTCCTGTTCAAGCAACACTGAAGGAGAAAAGAGACAGCTTCATGCCTTCCATCTTCATTCCAGACAAAACACGGTAGCTTTCCAGACTTACATGACAAAAAAATCACTAAATTTATCAACTGTCTAGAAGTGAATAAATCCAGTACTAATTTTAATCAACTTTCAATATGTGGTCCTGAAATGTATATCATGGCGACTAGCAGCATTCTAAGCTATCCTCCCAAATTGAGCGCTGGGGTGAACCAAAGCTAAGAGGCATCGAGACCACATGCATGATTCAGGGATCAAATCCTGTCCCCATTTCCACTCAGGCCATCCATCATCAGGAAGCACTTTGTGCCAGCCTTGTTCGGGAAGAAGAAATAATTGTGGGAGCTTAGGTTGGCCCCTATAGGCCTTCTAGGCTGGCCCCTATAGGCCTTCGTCAGGTCAAATATTCATTCAAACACTACTATGATTTTGGTGGAAGTCAAATGAATGGGAGCACCTTGAAAAGGGTTAGTCTACCCTACTGATTACAGCCTTCCATCCTTTATCATAAATCCAATTGAGTGGTCCAAATACATGAAATAAATCCATTAAATCCTATTCAGTCGGTTCGAATTTTTCAGTGAGGTCTGGTTCACGGCGCAACTTCGAAGTTCGCAACAACCTTTTTTGGGACATTGTCTCATACTCATATAACACAACATGAGAGAGTCTAATGTATGAATGAATGAGAATCTTGGTTTTCGGATCATTTCGGATAAACAACGTCGAGACGCGTGAAGAGAGGACCCTCGTTCCCGTCTTCTTGTCTCATTTGCAACACAACACATGTTCATTGATCCGATTCAGCCATGGCCAAGTGTTTATCAGCATTTACTGTGATTTCATTGCTTTCTCCTGCTGCATTTATTTATTTACCCCTATTTATTTGTTTACTACCAGCACTCTGCTCACCGCAAGTTAAAAAATAACCGCAATACCCATTACCAATGACGTATCACTGCTATCATTAGTGATAAAAAAATGTGAAAGAAAAATTTTTGCAACTTTACAGAGATAATTGTAAAGTTCCATTACCGACTATCTTGCAGGATGTTATCGATTTTACTTTTTATTTCTATGATTGCCTTTCAGCAGAGAGAAAATATTAGGAAAAGAAACGGCGCTCGAAGGGACATTTGTCAAAACTTCTTGCACGGTGATCGATTTAATGATCTTTATTGATTTCTGCACCCTGTTGAATGAAAGTTTATGGCAGGAAAGCGATTAAATTAGCTACCTGTTAATATCGAAAGCCACTACTATCGATGCGATCACTCAAGAACAAAGTAGCCAATTACTAGTTAAAATTTTGCAAATTTCATTGATTTTTGACACCTTTTCATTGAGTTTTCCAACAAAATAACTAATTTCACAGCAACTGACCCGACCAGGTGCCGTCACTCACACATGTGCTTTTGATTCATCTGCTGATCCACGAGTAGTTTCCAGATGATTCTGCTTATTGTTCCGTGCTCACTTCATACACCTATTGTGCTCCAACACTGATTTTTTACCAGTAAAAAGGAAGTTAGTTTGAATCCGCCCTTGTAGTTCAGTAAGTTTCACTTCTAATCCAAACAAAGGGAGCAATCGCTCCACAGAACCATAACAGTATTCAACTTCGAACTCTAATTCTCCTCATAGAGCCTTTCCTGTCATTTATCGCCGTTTCGCTGAAAGTATAAACAAATTCTTTTCCACAGCTAATCAATAATCATTACAGCTTTACAGCGATTTGTCCTGTGAATCACCTCATGCATAGTTTGTAGTAAAGAGACTGCTGTTATTTGTCTTCTGTTCGAGAAAGCTGAACGGCTTGAATGAATAATTAATGAGTGAGTATCACCTGACAGAATTCCCGTCGATAAGTTTTTGAAGGTCCATGACCTCAGATATAAAGAAGTATCGTAACGAGAGAACTTGTGAAAGAGATTCATGTGTGTGTGTGTGTTGTGTTACATGGTTGTAAAAATTGTGTATATCTGTGTTAGCACCCGTGTACTACGTTTTATGATGCTATAAAGCTCATAGGAGATTGTTATGAGCCATTTCTGTTTAAGTTCTCATTGTTTTAGTGGGAGGTGGCATAGGGGCAAGGGGCGCACTACGCACTTGCACACTCAAGATCAAGGATTGAACCCGGACCGATACGCTCGGACCAACCAAGTCTTTCATTTCCCTGGGGCCTATTAGTTGATACCTGGCTTGTCTGTAGACACAGAAGTACTGACTAGTTCATCGGCTAGCCACCACAGTTCATTGTGTGAGCCATCCTGCCCCTTAAAAACGCCACTACGACTCAAAACGGAAGTCAAATGGGGGCGCATCCCGGAAGACGGGATTGATTAACTCGGAAAAGACTTTGGACTCTGTCTTGCTTGCCACCCAAACTCTTTTTGACAGTAGATTGCGTCTTTTGGAATAGATCCCGAAGGAAAGTTATCAAAAAGCGAGGAACTCGGGAAAGTATAATAAGGGACGTGGAGGACAGGGAAGTAACACGGACAGGTGAAAAAAGCTTCAAAAAACCGACACGTACTAATGAGACCAGATCGGACTTGATTTTGTGTTGTAATGAAGTAAGTCCTTGATATCTCACAAACACACATAGAGGGCGTGAGAAGTTCGGGTATCCATGGGACTTTGTATCTGTCAGAACTCCATTTTTTTCTCATTCTTGTCGATGTATCCTGCTTGCACGGGTGGCTATTGGATGGTCTGGCCCAGGTGGGAACTATTGGGTAGTGAGTGGCTCCAAATGTTGAAAACCCTCTAGATGTAGAAAAATCATACTTAAAACAACTTTGCTTTCATAAGCCCATAGATTGCTCTAATGACTGGTCATTTTACCTGTATTATTACTACATATTATTATCATAATGTTTTAAGAGTATAATAATTGTTTTACTTGATATAGCTGTTGCGGTTTTTATTGTTATGGCCTTTATCACCTGTATCATCTGTCGTCCCGATGATCATCGATTATCTATCTGAAAACTTATTATCAGCATATTGTTAAAAGTCTTTAAAATCAAGTCCTATCATTATTTCCGTTATTATTGCTACTTCTTATTGTAGTTATTATTATCACTACTATTACTATTATTATTTTCATAACGACATATGAAGGAAACTATCTTTATTACTATTGTCATTGTTATATTATCACAGTTATTATTATTACTATTATTATTATTATTATTATTATTATTATTATTACTATTATTATTACTAGTTCTTGTTATAGTTCTAATCGGTTGGTACTTGAGCATGTTGCTCACGAAGAGATTAGGTTCAGAGTTTTTCAGAACCTAAACTACGACAAAGGCAGAAGGACGAGTTGGCAGAAGGACTTGGGGAAGAAACTTTTTCCGGATCATGGTTTTCCCACTTAACCGATGAAGTTGGAAACTGTTGGGGTTCATAAAGGTGCACTAGAGTTTGTACGATTTTTGATGCGACAAAGTTCGACTTCACACTTAGCGTCATGGGTGTAATGCTCAGAGTACAAAAATTTCGCCGAAACGTTGCAAGAAAAACTCTCTCTCACTTCTTTTCTTTCACACATCATTCATATCGGTCGGGTTTTGCGATAGCTATTGATCTGATGGTAGTATCATTGATTATTAACGTTAACTACTTCGTAATACGTCGTTTTACACCATAGTTTTCACAACTCTCCATGGCGCATACCTTCTCTTTTCCTTTTTTCTCTCAATACCTATGTTAGATTGCACTATTGCGAGCCATTTGTCATATGTTTCTACTCAACTCGTCAAGCTCCACGAAATTAAACAAAAACCTTAAAAATTCGATTTTGAAGTCGACGTTTCATCAAAGTGCCCAATCGTAAGATCGCACAGCTGCAACGACACTTGTAATGATTTCGTTATAAATATTCTAATCAGAATAATCAGAATATAGAAGACATTTTAACTAGAAAGAAAGTATAAAGTAAACAGTGAAGTAGCTATTGTGTCTTGTAATATTACGATTAGTAAAATGTCGCTTTCCGCATGTGGTGTTGATCATTTCAGTTCCTTTTTTCGCGTAATGATTGAATTTTGGCTGGCTCAAAATAGCTGTATCCGTCAAGCTCTCCATGATGTTGTAAGAAGCAGGTTAATCCATTGGTTTCTGAAAAAGTATGTTAGACGTGAATATTATGGCAGAATCACTACTTCGTAATGAACTGCGTCCCATTCGCCTTGTTCACAACCTTAGCGGGGCATGGTTTGTAGAGTGGGCGGGACTTATGAGCCAAAATGTTGTTTTTGAACGAGCATTGGAGATGAAAAATTATTTTTGTTTGTTGCTATATCGAGGATATTTGTTTAGTTTTTTCGAAGACTGCTTTTCGCCAGCTAGAAAAAAGTTTCCTTCTGTTCCTTCTGAAAAACTAGCACAGAATCTACAGACGACCACTGATTAGGTCTAGTATTACTAAAATGTAGTCATATTAACACTACGAAATTTTTCTGAAATATGAAAAATGAGAGAATGTTGCGTTCGTCCTTGTCGTGGATCGATTTGTGCTTTACATAACTTTTTTTACACGAAGATTTGAGTTAAAACTTTTGCTTTCAGTCATATGTTGAACGCGAGGGCATATCCGAAGGTTGCCATCATACAATGAATTGGCATACGGAAACGAAGCCGGGTACGTTCCTTTTCGGGATCGTCGTTTCTATTTTTATTTTTATCCTTGCGGACGTCCCAAAAAGAACCGAAAAGCGCACTATGCACACAAATGTTTGTTTCGTTTGGTGATTAGACGGACTTCAAATCAGCTCTCCCATGGCTATTCTTGTCGACAAACAAATGACCATATTGGGAACGGAACAGGGGAAATCCAAGGGGAGAGTGATTGGGGGGAAGAAGGAGAAACCCTTTTATGGGATGTGTGATATTTCCACAAGAAAAATAATATTATCAGTCTACGTGAACTGCAACTCTTTGAAGCCAGCACAAAAATTGACCGGCAGCTCCCAAAGAGTCTTTGAATACAAGTAGCCAACTTTACTCTTAAACAGCTACAGAAGTAGCCGTGCTCAAAAAGAATACCTGAAAGAATACCACGAAAAGTTAGTTGTAGAGTCGGGCTGTAGTCGGGACTGGAAAAAGGAGGAAAACATCGGAAAGTGTAAATGAACTTGTGTAGGGGTGGTCCCAGCCCTAGAGACGCTGTAGTGCCGTAGGTGTAATTAATCATGTGAATTTGTTCTTTTTTNTTTTTTCCGCTGAGGATAATTAGCCAGAAGTAGGGTGCATTGAACAAGCGACACCAGTGGGCGGTCGCAAAGATTACTAGTAGTTTTTTTTGTGCAGTACAGCTGTGCGAAAGTATAAGCCCGCCAACTTCGAAGGCTGAATAAGAACCGAAGAAGAGCAAAAGAATATTCCATAAACTACATTTTCCTCGTTAGACTGAAAAAGGTCAAACAGTACAGGATAAATTCCAGAGTGAATTTTTCAATCGCTCTGAAATTCGATTTCAGCTCCAGGTCGCATAGTACGATCTTTCAGTCAAGATCTCGAATCTGTCGTGTTTGCCGTAGTGGCGTTCCTATCTGGTGGAGTCATTCTGTTCCTCGGCTGTTTCATTGTCACAAAATGCTTCCAGTGCTACAAAGAAAGTATACGAAGGTTCGAAGAAAATTCAAGACAATTTTTCTTCTTTCATTGCTTTTCTAGGCTTCTTTTCAATCCCATTCAAATGAATCTACAGTGGTTCAAATGCACCGCTGCTATTAAGCTGAGGAATTGTTTTGTGTAGTTTTCAGCAAGAAAGTTCGGGACCATGCTCTGTTGTTCCTTTGCTAATCCTACTCGTCTAGTGAAGATGCCAAAATAGCCCCTGTTTTTGAAGAGGATGGGTGAGAATATGTGGGTGGGCGAGCTAGGTAGTTCCGAGCCAACCGAATACACCCATAGATAGCTGTTGGGACAGTTGGGTCCGAAGATTCTTCATATTTGCCACTATACTGAAGTATTTTGCTTGAAAGTCGTAACTTTGGGCATCCAAACCGATTTTTACTCTTTTTTATGGACCGTAACAAATTAAATACTGCTCTCTCGACATCTTCACGGAATTCTGCTGTTATCCCAATGATGGCCTATCTCTTCCAGGAAACGAAGGCGAGCCATGGGTGTCGATGACGACGAATTAAGTGCTGCCGTGTTAAGTGGAGCTTTCGATACAGAAGTCTGTGAGGAGGAAGAAAGTCGCCTTGTCAGTATTTAGCCTCCTAATTGCCTAACGAAATGCAATAAAATTATTGTACAAGATATGTTACTTTATTAAATCAGGGACTAATTTCATTTCCGACTGTTTCTAAATAAAAGTTGAGATAGTAGATTTTTCATGATAATTCCGGATATCCGTCATAAACCTAAGTACGAGCAAAATTCACCAGTCACCTGCTCCGATTCTCATCATCTATGCTATCCTTCCTTTGCATTGTCTACAGTTTTTTTACTGGTCTTTCAGTTTTGAGATTGGTGCTTTTCTTCACCCTTTGATGGCAGTTATAGAGTTGTAACCGAAAAAAAGGATATAGAAGAAAGAAGGAACACATTTGTCATTCGCAATGAAGCGCATTGGTTCAGAAAGTTGCCACTGAAGAAACAACAAGGTAAAATTGCACAATCAGCTCTGAATGTAGCTTGAATCGACAAGAGCTCTTCAACCCTTTTCCATACACCTTTCAACTGAGTCTACCTGGAAAACTTGTTAAAACCTTCACGAAAGTTGACAACCTCAAAAACATTGGGCATATTTAACAGTAACAGGGTTGTGTAGGAACATTAACTCTACTTAACTTCTTAACATGGTCCTGAAGTAACTTCTGTCTTGTCCTTTGCTTTTGTATGTGTACCATATGACAGGCCTTGTTACGTGCA